>NJDD01000502.1:253870-264196 GCA_002245505.1 Calephelis nemesis
TAACGAAAATTTTGATGGACCTATACAGACCTAACGTAGACCTATCGATTAAGGTCATTTGCACTTCGCAAATCCTTAGATGGGGTGCTAAGTTTTCGCAGGTAAAAGAAGGGGAATCAATATCAAGGGGGATATCAATTGTCAGAGTAGATTGACGTACTCGGCAGTGTTACCAACCCTACTGTTTTAATCTCAGGTTTTAATAGTAGATTTACTGTTTTTGACGTCACAACACTGTTTTCTACTTTAGTACGATTTTCTACTGTTTTTATGCTAGTGTTGTTATTAATACAAATCAAATGCATTTTAAATACAAAATCTGAAATAGACGAATGTTACGCATTTGATACTACTGAAAATCATATGAAAAATTTTAATAGAAGGATGTACGATTTTAACAAAAACAATGAAACAGAAAATGTTTAGGATAGAGTAATACACAACAATGAGCAATGTTTGTAATTTTGATCACCTTTTTTAATGAATAATTTAATTATGTTGTTTTTTTTCAATAATGTACTTTATAAAAAAAATGTGTTAATTAAAGAAGTATTACTGGCAGTGCTGCAGTAGTTTCATTAACTCATAAATCTATATAACTAATTCTATGTCCCAATTGAAAGGTTTTTGAGATATGTAGTAGATTTAATATTTTGAAAATGTAATTTTACTGTTTTCTACTGTTTTTTAAGATTGATCTACTGTTTTTCTGTTCACTGGGGTTGGCAACACTGATACTCGGTACTGTGTTGTCAAAAATGACATATTCCCGATTGTTTCTTTTGAGTTGTGGATTTTGTGTTGTGGTTAGTGAAATTTTTAATCCGTTGTTTTCTAAATTATCCTCCAGTAATTTAAAAAACTTTTGATACCAGTTGTTACAATATTTGTTGGATTTCTAGTCGTTTATATTATTTAAAGTTAAATACATATTACTTTTATAGGTAATTAAACCACCACCATGGGGAAGGGAAATAATATGATACCCAATGGCCATTTCCATAAGGATTGGCAAAGATTCGTAAAGACATGGTTCAATCAACCTGCAAGAAGACACCGCAGAAAGTTAAACAGAATCAAGAAAGCTAAGGCTATCGCACCTCGCCCTGCTGCCGGTCCTTTACGTCCTGTCGTTCGCTGTCCAACTGTGCGTTATCACACAAAAGTTCGTGCTGGTCGCGGATTTACTTTAAGGGAAATCAGGGTAATTAACGCTTTATTTACTAAATGTTTTTCTTCGTTACAATAGTCATTTGTCGTAACTACATAACCTTTAAAATTAACTCGAATTGCAGATGAACTTACTTAATGTTTACTTTTCAATCAGGCAGCAGGTTTGAGTCCAGCTTTTGCAAGAACTATTGGTATTGCTGTGGACCCTCGCAGGCGTAACAAGTCTGTTGAATCTCTGCAGATAAATGTTCAAAGATTGAAGGAATACCGTGCAAGACTTATCCTCTTCCCTAAGGGTAAAAAGGTTAGTCTGCTCAAATTATACCTAGTTTTTTTTTAGCTGAAATTATGTCATTCTAATTGTCAAATCACAGTTTTGATTTTACAGTTAATTTAGTAAACCTGTTGAAGCAGGTTTGTGGTTGGTAAATTATAGTAAAGGCTGATACTCAGTTGTTTAAATGACCCTGAAGTTAGCAGACAGCAGACAAAATAAAATTTCAGATAGGGATATCTACAAGCCAAATTAAGTTTTTCAAGTTAACCAAATCAGAAAATGTTTGTTGTCGACTTTGTGTGTGTTGTCGAAACTGAAAAATATATACATTAAATGAACAAATGAAAAAATTGAGATCTGAAAAAAGTCATCGTTAGATTTTTGTAAAATGAAAACATAAAACTTTGTTGTTTTTGTTTTTCATCATTTTTTATTTCAGTATTCCGAAACAAAATTCCAAAAAATAAGGATATTCAATATATAAATAAAAAAATAAAAATCCGAAACAAGTCATCTATAGATTCTTGAAAAATGAAAACATGACATTTTTTTGATTTTCATTTTGATTATTTTTTACTTTCATATCCGGCGCCAAAATTTTCAAAAAAATTAAAAAATAAGGATATTCATTGATCTTACAATTTAAAAAAAATAATATCATCTTTAGATTTTTCAAAGACCAAAAGGTGACCTTTTTAAAAAAAAATATAATTTTACTCGCAGATATATGTCCCACAATGCCCTAAGCCAAAATTAAAAAAACTAACTTATATCTCCTTCTTTGAATCTCAAAGTAAACTAAACTTGAAAATTTCATGTTTATGAAACGATAGGAAACATGGTGAGATTCCCAAAATTTAGTTTTTAATTTGAAAAATTTTATATTTGTTAAAAAAAATTTTGTTTATTATCACCTGTAGGTAAGTCGACACCAAACATTTTCTAATTTGGTTAACTTGAAAAACTTAATTTTGCTTGTAGATATCCCTATCTGAAATTTTATTTTGTCTGCTGTCTGCTAGCTTCAGGGTCATTTGTTTAAACACTTTAAATAGCACTTGTTTTTTGTACATTGTGCTTTATTTAGCTTTTGGTGTAATTTTTTAGTGATAAGTTTACACTGTATTGTGCAAAATTTAAGTTTTATTTTAAAACTGTTATGCATGTTTTGACATCTGAACTTGATTTGATAAAACCATCATTGTTTAAAGTAATAAAATAGTTAAAGTAGTAACAATTAGATTGAAAAATGTTGTAGATTTTGGTGTATATAATTATGTTTGTTTTATATGCAAAACAGACAACTTTAGAAATAAAATAATGCTGAATAATGTATTTACAATTCTTAAACCTACTGTTTAGAAGGAAGACAAAAATATTTAGTGATATTCATAAATTATTCTTAATGTTTTGCATTTACAACTACTTTTTTTAATAACGAAAAAAAAAACTGAAAATAGTATACTTGGAGATTAGTCTGTATGAAAATTGTATTGATTGTAGGTTAAATTAATTGATTGAAAATTAAAGTAATGTTCTACATTTATAACTTGGCAATTAATAGTGCAAAAGTCTACTAAACTTTCAATGCAAACCACGGGCCAAGTTCAAACATAGGCTGTTTTTTCAAAAATCAATTTCTCAAGGTCTGTGGGGGGGGGGTTTTAAAATTGTATAAAAATCTTGTACCTACTCTCCTAAAGTAACAAACAACTAGTGTTTTATGTTTGAAAAATTAAAAAAAAATCTAGTTTACAAGCTAAGTACAGTAGATTCTCGATTATCCGAAGTGACAATAAAGTGCTGTGCAGTTCCTTGCCCGGGTAGGGATCCCACTGCCTTACCTAGTTGTGTCTTCATAATGACAGAGTCATCTCGTCTATTGGGTAGGGTAGCGACACATCTACAACATGTTTGGTGTCAGAGTCATTAACTCTCACGTCTCTCACTCCAACTACAGGTCAGTTACGTTTCTATAACATTTATGGTGACTCAAGGCTACAGTTCTCTTACTGTCAGGAAACCCATGTGCCTGCTGATTTCTCATACATAAAAAATATGTATGTGCAATTGGTCAGTAGTCTGGATAATTGTGAAGCCATATACCAGATAATTGACCTTTCACCTTTCCCTGCATTACTGCAAACCAAAGTGGCAAGTGGAGAATTTTATATAAAGTATATCATACCCCATATCACTGAAGAGGTTCGCAGAGCCAATCACAAATAGAGCAAAAATCTGCCAGATTTGTTTTTTTTTTTTTCAATAGATTGCTAAAGCTACATCATGAAAATGGTGGACAGATACGAGTAATACCTATACCAATAGAAAATATTAGATATTAATACTTTATATAGGTATATCAATTTACACTTAATAATTATTAAGTCATTATCATATTAAGACAGTGGTGGTAATTCCACTGTTCACAAACTAAACTTATTTTAGATGCATGCTATCTTTCTCAAATGAAACAAAAACAAAAGAGATAGAACGTTTTAGATACGTCAGATTAGTCCGAACATGTCAAATCGCGATGTTTTTAATCGACGTTTTCTGAGTAATATTTTAAACGTCTGTAGAAATGACGTGTACAGTCTAATTTGGCAGCGCTAAAAGTGTTTTGTTTCTTTCTGTTTCTTTCGTTGAAAGAAGACAGCGATAACTTAAAATTAGTTTAGTGAGTGCGCAACAAAATTACCACCATTATCATGTAATAAAAGCATGTTATAAAATTAAAACATGACAACTCAAAAACCATAACTTATGGGTTTCTCAAGAATTACCTGAATACTGATTATTACTTCTAATTGTTAAATGCGCAATCTTCAAAGTATTTAACTTTAACCTAGCCTGCTTGGTTTGTGAACTTGAACTTTTTGAAATCTTGTATTTGTTTCTCTAATAATATGTTCCCTGTGTTGGTCCGGGTACCTTTGCAGATTAGATCAGGCAGCTCGTAAAAGGCGAGCATAGGCTTACCGTCACTAACACCGTGACATCTGTCTAGGTGGTAGAGTTTCGCAGTGACTCACCCGGATTGGTACCACCGCCTTACCTACTCCTGCCGCCATAACGTCATGACGTGTTCCGGTTTGGAGGGTAAGGAGGTCTAACATCCCGGCCTCAGGTTGGCAACGCACAATTAACACCTTTGGTGTCTAGGCGGCGTGAATTTCTTACCATCAGGAAATCCGTCTGCTTGTTTGCCTTCCAATATCTTAAAAAAGGGTTTTTTTTTTTGTGTTAGGTACATTTTCTTAATTGGATTTATGTAAAACAGGTACTGAAGGGTGAAGCTAATGAGGAGGAGCGTAAATTGGCTACACAACTGAAAGGTCCTCTAATGCCAGTACAGCAACCGGCACCTAAATCTGTTGCCCGTGTCATCACAGATGAGGAGAAAGACTTTAAAGCCTACCAATACTTAAGAGGGGTAAGTATAATATTCACAACACACGCCTACTTTTTACCTTATATGCTAGAAATAAAACATAAGCTTGTGCTTTTAGGTCAGTGCCTTCATCTATACACCCAAATTTACTGATGTGAATGTGATAGATATAATTTCTTTAACTTCCTAACAGTGAAAATCGACTACACCTAAAGTGTTGATAAATATGTTTGTAAGCAAGTTAATCTAAGAGTTATATGCAATTCATGGTTTAGGCAGTAACAATTACAAATAGAAAGCAAACAAACATTTAGCAGTGCCAAAATTTTGGTGGTTATTAGATTACTACAGCTTTCTTAGAAACATTCAATACCTACACAAGTATTGATCATAATGTTCAAGTGAAAGCATAAGTAACATGAGTTTGTGATTATGTTTTAAATAACTTTGAAGGCTGATAATGATGTAAATTCGCCCACTAGCCTGGTGACGTTGTAAAAGCCGTCAGACGTACACAACAGAAGTATTTAAAAAAAATATAACTTATAAAATAAAACTAAGTATGTTACCCTACCCAGGGTTTGAACCCAGGACCATGTGAAGAGATTTCCAACACCAAACCGCTAGGCTACATAGACAGAATATTATATTAATTAAGCTTTGTACTGACATGCATTATTTTATTTCTTTTTAGGCTCGCTCTATTGCCAAGCTTGTCGGAATAAGGGCTAAGAGACTGAAGGATGCGGCAGAAAACCCTGACGATGTCACTAAAGCTCCAACAGCGGTCAAGGAACCGAAAAGCAAGAAGTAATAAATTTAATTGTAAATAAAAAAGGAACAGAACATTTTGTTTTATTTAAGTAGTAGCGTTAGCCGCGACTTTGTCTGCGTGGTCTTGAACAAAAAGTTACCTAAGTAGTTTATTTATATAGAGTTTTTCTTAAGTAAAAGTAGAGTAAGCCAGTGAGTCCCGTCAACATCGGCTTAGCTATTTCATAAAGTATCCGGAAACAAAAAGTTATTACTAAATTGATTATCAAACAATGTTATAACTCAAAGAAATATGAATAATATTTAAATCTAAAGAGATAATTTTTTTCTTGAGTGAGATATAAATGTACCCCACATGTGATGCATTGTACCGGAGATTTTCCCTTGTAACCTGGTATCTTACAGCGCGTCTTAGCTGTATCATCGAGAACAGAAAGTGACCGACACCGTCATTAGCTATTTCCGAGGCAGGTCGGATTTCCCCTGACTTCGGTATCTTTGCCCTCATGCTGCTACTACTTGGGCGAATTTTTATTTGGCAATTTTCATTCTGTTACGTACTGACAAAATTTGAAGCAAGGTTGGTATCTTTATTATACAGCCATTTACTATAGTAACATCCCTATCAAAATTGTTACTTCTTGAGCGAAGCCTCTCGGTTTCCTATTGAATTCTTTATCAATATCAAGATGGACTGGCGACCCTGTTTAAAAGGTACGAGCAGTGCACGGAGATTTTTGTTTCAAAATTTGTATCAAGTGTTAGGTGAGAAGTAGTTCTCGAATTGTAATTCATAGCCGCTATTCTCTTTGGCATGTATACACGAGATGTATAGGTAAATACAGATGCGCTATATCTTTTTATAAGGGCATGTATGCCCATTATAAAATGTGTGCAAAAAGTATGTGTTTAAGCGTATTTGTGTGAAATGCGTATTTTTAAAAGAACATAGACCTAGTATTAAAATTATATTGGATATTCATTTCCTAGTTTTACTGCGGATGAGACCTTCAATATTAACATAATTTTGACTTTGTAACTATTCTGTAAGTCGCTTTTTACACTCGCTAGAAGTTAAAAGATATGTGTGCGTTACCCCAGCAAGAAAGTAGCATCTAGAGTGATATGAGTGGGACAAATAATTATTAGTGCTCGATCTGTTGTAAATATGCGCCAAATAAAAAATTGGTGCAATATGCACGTTTTGGAAATAAACGGACAAAACGATTCCTGCTGGGGTAACGTTGCTCCAGCAAGAAAATTCTTAACTAATTATCGGAGAGTCAAAATTTGCGCACGAGCAGAAAGCTTATATTTGTTCAAATTTGAGCGCTAAAAATAAAATTATGTTTAAAATTTCGGATAGGAGAACTGACGACTCGTTACAGTAAAAAGAGATCATTTAATTTCGCAAACTGCAGAAGATGGCCTGTTACCTTTAATTAAGTTAGCATCAAATGGATTAAGCTTGTGTTTACGAATTTTTATATTTAGATTAAATGTCTTACTCACAGAGAGGATCCTGCATACATCGTATAACATAGTGGGCTAAGTGATAGGTTTGGATATAATAACCTTTATTACTTTATACTCGCTGTACCCTTTCAACGCGCAGCATGCGAGTTTTTTTTAATTTTTTTTTAAGTGATAACGCAACCGACCGCTTCGAGCAGACGCCTGGCAATCACAACGTTTCACAGCCTTTGTTAAGGCTGTTGTGTCTTGCCACTGCCGAAGTGTGTCACTTTATTTAGTATAGGCACCGATTAAAGACGAAAGTTTTATTCTATCTAACGTATTATCTAAAGCCAACATAGTCTGCCCTCCTCCATCAATCAAGTTCCCTGCCGTTCGCGGGTCGCTGCCGCAGTGCAAGTCGCTTGACTCAAGACCATCAAAAAGAGAATAACGTACGTAAGGCTCACACCAACACGCACTTAAGGGCTGTGTAGGTACACACCCCTGTTGCCACAAACAACAGGGGTGTGTACAAATAGGGGCCCGCTAGATAAAATAGAATAAATAGTTTTTTCCCCCTGCCGACAGGGAGAATTCTTACACTTTTCTAGTCCCATTTGACGAGGGTCCACTATGTACACTCGGAAACTTACCCCAATTGAGCGGTTCCTCCGGAATTGTCATCCGGACGTCCTAGAGGAATGGCAAGTCTTTCTCCGTCCCTCTTTGCTCCGTCCCACCCAAACCGTCGTCTCAAGCCGCGGACGCGCTTATGCCGTCGTTCGGGCGGCCGGCCGCCATCCCGCCGCTAGTCTCGCGCGCGTCGCTACCTGCGCAACCGGCTGCGCTTTCGCTTCCGCCGACACCCACCCCGTCGGCCGCGGTCTCGCGTCCGTTAACTCCCGCCCCGCCGACCGCAGTCTCGCGCGCGTCGGTACCTCCGCGTCCCAGTAACGCCTCGCCCGCCTCTCGGGCCGAGTCTCCGTCCGCTCGTTCGGACGAGAGCGTTATCGGTGTTGACGAGTTCATGAGTACCGGCAACGAATCAGCCTCGGACGACGGCTTCACCGAAGTCCTAGGCGGTCCTAAGCGTTCTAGGAAACGCAAAACTCCACTACGCCCACCTATGCCCACTTCTACAGAAGTAGCTTCGCCGCCCGCTATTAAAAGGCAGGCCGTGGCCGCCCTTCAGGCACAAACCTCGACGTCCGCCGAATCTCAGGTGACAGTCCAGCCCCAGAGCGACCTCCGCGCTCAAAAATCCCTCCCCTTTACGTCCACGTCAAGACGTTGTGGAACGACATATCTAAGGCGCTTCACGCCAAAAACATTTCATACACCCATGCTCGATCCACGAGCGAGAGTATTAAAGTGGTGATGTCGACCACCACCGACCACCGTCGTTTTACGTCCCTTCTTAGGGAACGTAAAATTACTTACCACACGTTCACACGACGAACGCGAAATGCGACTCCCTAAAGAACTCCCGATAGTCGAAATCGAGAAAGACCTTCTCGAGAAAAATCTACCCGTTCGGCACGTACACAGTATGTACAATACTCGTATTAGGAAACAGTACGACATGGTACTTGTCGTACCTGACAAAAGGGAATCGGGTAAGGCGATATTCCAAATCACATCCGTTTTTGGCCTGTCCGGCCTAACAATCTTATTAGGAACGATAGAATAGGTATCCTAGGCGGCACTTAAATCTATTACAAAAGATGTTTACAAATAGCCCCCCTAGATCCTCCGCAGCTGGAGAACCTAGAGATGTCAGGTGGGTATGACTGGACACAGGTCCATCAGCCTATCTTAGCCCCAACAAGCCCCTGTTAGAGAGCGACTTAGAAAACCTCTTTAACATGGGCGACTCAGTGTTCCGAGGAGGCGAGCTAAACAGTAAGTGTTCATTGGCGATGCCAGCGGAATAACACCAACGGCATCGCACTAGACAGGCTTACTGATAGGTTAGACATCAACCTGGTAGCTCCTTCCGAGCATACTAGATACCCTCACATAGACGAGGAGCATAGCACCCATCACAATCCTAGTACAATAGACCTAGCACTGCTACGCGACGTAGCTCTATAGGTACGAGTACGCTCCGTACAGGTACTACAGGAATTAGACTCCGATCACAGGCCATTAGTATTCAAACTAGGGCCTGACGATCCCTCCTTATTGGTAACTAACTAAAACCAAACAGGTTGTAGACTGGCAAAAACTCAATACAAAAATCCAGTCTCTACAATCTGACCTCCTCGAACAAATTCCTGACTTTATAAACACAGTCGAGGAAGCAAAGTCCGCCACTAGTTTACTTACTAGACACGTCCAGACCCGTAGTAGATTCATCGTCTAGTACTGTCCCGGACGTACATAAAGATAGATTAGCCCTCCCTGACGACATTAGGAACCTAATTAGACGTTAAAATGCCGCGAAACGGCGTTACGTTCGATTCCTGTCAGATGAAAACCGGCGTTCGTTACGTGAACTTCAGAGAGAAGTAAGGCGGCGCGTAGCCGACTACACTAACGAACGCTGGGACAATTTTCTTAGCGAGATTTCGCCGTCTCACGTGGCCTACTGGCCACTGGCTCGGTGCTCTCACCTTTGCTATACAGCGTGTACACGAATGACGTACCACAACCTCCGCGCGTCCACGTAGCCCTTTTCGCGGACGACACGGCACTATATGTGTCTAGTCATAACGGTCAGTTTATAGGTAGAACTCTAAATAGAACGGCCGCTCTCCTGGGCGACTGGTTCAGGAAGTGGCGCATAGAAGTGAACCCCGATAAAAGTGCAGCGGTGTACTTTAATCGAGGCATTAGGCCATTCGAACGGATGAGACCCTATCGCTATCCGGGTAACATCAAAATGTTCGATAGAAGAATTCCCTGGGAAAAATCAACAAAATACCTAGGAGTTATTCTAGACAATCAGATGTGGTTTAAATCGCACATCTCACGTGTCACTAACAAGGCTAAGCACGTACTTAGCCGTCTCTAGTATTTAATTAATAAAGACAGTAAAATGTCACTTCGTGACAAAGTGACACTTTACAAAACGTGTGTCAGGCCAATCTTAGCTTACGCAAGTGTAGCTTTCGCACATACGTACCCGATCCATCTTAAAAAGCTACAAATGGTCCAAAATAGGTTCATACGTACTTCCACCGGTTGTCCGTGGTACGTACTGTTATACCCTGGTCATGTATGGCATAATGCTGACCACCAGACTGCC
>NJDD01000503.1:0-36530 GCA_002245505.1 Calephelis nemesis
AAATAATCAATTTAAACTGCTGAGAACTGTCAAATTCACTGACCGAAAAGACCATGATGCCAAAAGCCACTAACCAGAGAGCTACTATAGTCTATAGTGTAGTGTCTATGTCTTTTTCTTTATAGGGATGAAACGTGAAACGATACATTTCAAAAACATCACTGTTTCAAATTTCAATAGCAAAAATCGATGTTTGTACAAACGATATTTTTTGACATCAAAGTACCAAACACTCAATAGCTCCAAGAGAGTCCTGTAGACTGTAGTGTCATCTATCTAAGAGCCGCTGAATTTCGAAGAACTGTGATCTGCCTACAAAACTTTAATATCAATAGTCGGATTTTTTTTTATTAATTTGTAAAAAAATGAAATAAACAGCTTATAATGAAATATACAGCTTTCTTATATAGTATACTATATTTGCGTTAATATTTTCATGTACATTGTTAAAGACTATAAACATTTATGAGTAATAATAGTAATAGAACGAAACGATAAGTTCACGAATGACTTTGTATTAATGTTGTTTGTTGTTGTTGTTGTTTCTGAAAAATATTTTTCTGAAATAGCTGATGGTATTTAAAACTATTTGAGATAAATTTATTATGTGCTACATATTGTATTAAGGTTGCGCTATAGAACCAATTCAATAAAAATCTATCGTGGGATTTATAAATCGTCACGTGGGAAAATAGGAATTCTTCTAGGACTAACTCCTTTTTTCTAAAGCTGAACCAACAATAACACCGCAAAGAAACCATTTGATAGGGAAAAGGCTATCAAAACTATTATGTTTGAATTCAGTTGGGTACCAAAAAACTTTTGAAAATTTGGAATGCGGCGAATTTAATTACGAAGGGCATAAATTGTTTGGGTATAAAGTGAATAATACTATGAATTCTTATTATCTTACAATGATAATAAGGTGGTAGAGTTTTGCAGCGACTCGCCCGGAATGGTACCACCGCCTTACCTATTCCTGCCACCATAACGTCATGACGTGTTCCGGTTTGGAGGGTAAGGTAGCCGGTAAACTTACTTTTGCTCGAGGCCTAACATCCTGACCTCAGGTTGGCAACGCATCATTATCATCTTTGGTGTCTCTAGGCGGCGTGAATTTCTTACCATCGGGAAATCCGTCTGCATGTTTGCCTTCCTATAACATAAAAAAAAAAGTATTACGTAAAACTTTCTACATTTACTAATTTAAAATATACATTTAATTAGGTAAAAATAGAATAATCCCTAAATGTGTTAAATTTTATTTACAATAACACTTATAAGCATAAACAAGCTATTTTGGCAAATACCAGCTATTGCAATGCAAGTATTTCAACAACTCATACTGTTCAATATGTATATGACACAATTTATAAAAAAACGTTCCATGACAAAATGGCATTTACTAGCATACTGAAATCGTAATTAGAATACAAAATAACGTGAAATATTCATGTATCACTTCATATCACAATGAAACAAATTTAATGAATAATTATGTTACATGTGCATCTTGTAAAACTTCTTAACGAACTTGCGAATTGCCCTATAAGTCTGGTTATGAGTCAACAATTACATTAATGTGATTGCAATAAAATGGTACAATATTATTAGTATTTATTTTGTACTAAAAGGACTTCGATATTTATAACTCAAAACTTAATAACATAATTAAAGCTAACAATCATAGTTCTACAATGGAGGTGGCGCTAGCGTGCGAAGCACATATAGCTCTGTGATTGATAAAGTTTTAAATTTGAAATTAATTATAAAGTTTTCCGCTTGACGTCTAAATAGTAGTTCAAGACGTAGTATTGTATTCTCTTTGAGTTCAAGTTACAGGGAACAAGTGCAAACGTTATCTTAATGAATTTTTAACATATCCTCCTGAGACCCCTGGTATCACCTGTGATACTTTTAGAGTTATTTTTTTTTCTGTGCCATCTAGCGAAAAATTGTAGGAGTATCTATCGATTCATCAAGTAAATGATACTTTACGTTTGCAATAGGTGGCTTTGGCCCATAGAGCAACGTTTTTAATGTATTTTCATGCATTTGAAATAATTGTTTTTTGCAAGCACCGACATGGCGGCAAACAGACAAGGTAAATATTTGTTTTGGCTATGTTTTTAAGAATATTTTGATTATTTCAAGTGGTATACATGTTTGTTGTGTAGATTTCATGAAAATAGTGATATAATTTTACCATTTAGTTTAGTACTTTAACCGTTTTTTTCATTGGTGATAAGGTGATACTTTGGGAACTTAACTCTAAATATTCGTTAGTTTTTAGGATTGAAGGATGTTCAAATATCGGAATTCCTAGTTAATTTCGACGTGTCAGATTGTGAAGATGTGGACGAGGATAAAGTCGAGGAAGATTTGCAGGCGAGCTTGGAAAATATTGAAGAGGATGCTGTACCTCGTGAAGCCGAAAGCGAATGGGAAGAGCCAGATGAAGAGCCCCTTTCCAATCTTGCTAGTACCTCTCAAGGTGCCTCTCATAGACGATCTGTTAACCGTTCTTTGTCATGGATACGTTCAGAAAATTTCAGGAATGCGCCTGACATTGATCCACCATTAGAAGAGATTTCCTCAATTAAAAATTCTTATCAATACTTCTCCAGGTACATTGATCCCTCATTTTTCGATATAATTTCAATTTGCAAAAAACACATCTAGTGTCAATCGAACTGGGAAGTCTTTAAATACAACAGCAAAAGAGATACGGACTTTTATCGGTTGTTCAATGGCTATAGGTCTTCCAAGGATCAGAATATTTTGGGCAGCAAAAACTCGGGTAAAGCTCATATCTGAAACAATTACTCGTAATAGATATTTTAATATTAGAGCCAACATCAAAGTTTTGGAAGATCATCAAGTTTCCACAGCTATGAAAGAACTAGATAGGTTTTGGAAGGTTCGACCGATAGTTTCTCAAATTGAAAAGGCCTGTAGAGAAAACCGTAGGGAAAAATGTGTAGCCATCGATGAACAAATAATTCCTTTTACTGGAAAATGTAAGCAGAAGCAAGTGGTTAAAGGAAAACCAAATCCTGAAGGAATCAAAGTATTCTTGATAACGAATCCCAATGTCCTACCTCTAGATTTGTACCTTTACCAAGGAAAAGGCAGTACAATCGATTCTGTGTTATATCCATTGCCAGAAAAAATAGATTTAGGGGGTCGCACAGAGGAGTATTCGGCCTCGAAATCCGGTCAAAAATATTTAATGCCCTTTTGTTGTTTAAAATGAGACATAATGTTGTCTTATAACTGTACCATTAACATCGCAGCTCATTTAAGTCCCCACCGTGGGACACGAGCCCACCCTGGATACCTCGTGGACCCAGTGTGGATTGGCGGGCAACAATAATGAATACTAACATTGATAATAGCCGGGACCGACTATTTAAAGTGCCCTTTGAAGCATAGAAGCATCTTACTTTTTGTACAATCAGGCAATTCAGTCTGCAACGTTCTACCCAAACTGTAGTACAACTCACAAAATTATTTTTTGTGGGTGATTCTCCCGGGATTCGAACCCAGGATCTCGGGATTGTGAGCCTAAAGCTCTAACCATAAGCCTACACAGAGGCAGTATCTTTATATTGTATTTAAATACTATAATGTTAACGTTTTATGATTTAATAATAAAACACCGAAGAGAAAAAAAATAATATTTATTTTTAAATTCACAAGAAAATCTTAGATATCAACTTCTAAAAACAATTCCATTGTTTCTGGCAAGACACTTCCGCTGGTTTTTAATTTTTGCTGTTTTCTTCCACAGCCCAAAAATGGGTCAGAAGTCAGCAGAAGCCTATTAAATACTTTTTTTACAAAGTTCCCGTGAAAAATTTCTGGAGAAATCCTGTCTATAGGATCTAAAATGTTTATTCCTGGCCTCTGCTGCTTCTTTTGACAACTGCCCAATAGGCAAAAGGGCATGTTTTATAATGGCAGAACCATGGACAAGTATTTTATGAAGTGTAGGTGTCATCGGATACGTCATATAATTCTATATACAGTTCAGCAGTTTCATTTGCAAACTTCTCGAACTTAGCGACATTAATGCCACATCCAGAAGAAGTAGCTTCTAAAATTATTCTAAGTCTCTGTATGAGACTTATTACGAAATCTGAAAAGAAAATATTTTTTTAACAACAATAACAAAATTACAAAAAAGTTTTACTACAATTAAAAAAGGTCATCAAAAAAAAGGTGACAAGATGGGTGAGGTTTTTTTATGTACATGACATAAGTAAAATGTATAGTTTAATATTTTAAAGAAATATTTGCCCGATTGGATCCGGAACCATAACTAAAATACCTTTTGACAACGAACATAAAAATAAATATGCATTTTCTGACTATACTTGCTAGGCATCTTAAATATTAACGAAATATGAATAAAATAGAATATATTTTAATATAATATTAATGTACATACCTTGTGCTTCCGTATCCATAATTATTTTATACAAATATCACCACAAATCACTTAGAATATCAACTGTTAAAATGTTGAAATTATCGTATCGAAAAAATACAGGCGTGAGCATTAATCAACGACTAGAGTCCGACTACCTGCTTCGCAAGTATAGGGTTAACAGTTGTAGTTTGAAATCGGGTTTAGTTAGCTTGGTTATCTAGGTATGCAAACAGCATCAATAAAGTGACAAAAAAGATTTTTTAGTTTTTTTACTTATGAGCGGATTTTGAGGCCGAATACTCCTCTGTGGGTCGTGTCGTTTTAAAACTTGCCGATACTTTGCCACAGAATACATCAATCTATTTTGACCGCTATTTTACTTCAATACCTCTTTTGGACAACTTAGTAGCGAGAAACATGCATGGGACAGGTACCCTAATGAAAAATCGGGTACCTGAATACACGCGTCCTAATCAAAAGAAGAAAACACAAAAAACATTACTAAAAGCTGATCGAACTTTACAAACTAGCGGCCGAGGTAGCTACGATAGTATAGTAAGGCAAGATGAAAAGGTTGCGGTAATAAAGTGGCTCGACAGTAAGCCCATTCATATAGCATCCACTGAGAGTGCTGTTCAACCTCTCGGAACTTGCCTACGCTGGAGTAAAAAAGATCAGCAGTACCTAAATGTGACACAGCCAGTATCTATTAAAAATATAATAGTTATATGGGGGAAATAGATCTTTTAGACAGAATTATGGCAAAATACCCTATGCGCGGAAGAACTGGAAATATACAGTAAGGACTATATTTCACTTTTTTGATTTTGCTGCTGCTTCAGCTTGGATAGAATACCGCAATGATGCCTTAAAAAACGGCCTACCACCTAAACAAATAATGCAGTATTTGGACTTTAAAATGGACTTAGCTGAACAGTTAATTTACGACGGAGTACTTCCACCGTCTATGCTGCAGTGCTCAAGCCCAACTATGGATCGCATTACTCGCAACAGTCCACGTCAAAGTCCAATGCCATTATTACTCGCCGAACAAGAAGAGGCTCTTCCTGCATCTTCATCAAGAAAACGCCGACTCGTGGAACCTATTCCTCATGTTTCTAAAAGGGTAAAAGAAGCACAACACTTACCTGTCTGTGTCAAGGGCAATCAAAATAATAGGTCGAAGTGTCGAAGGAAAGGATGTCACCAACTTACTTTTGTAAAATGTTCCGGTTGTAACATTTTTTTATGTTTTAATGTCAATAGAAACTGTTTTTACGAGTTTCATACAAAACAAAATGATTATGAATAAATGATATCAAAGTTTGATTTTTATTTCATTCAGACCCATAGTATCATCTGTGATACCCCCTATTTCCAGGCTTTGGGGAGGGAAGGATTTTTTAAAATATTTTTTTTATTATTTGTATACATTAAAATAACATCTCCTAAAAAATTACATGGATCTAAATAAATTTTGTACCCTGGGTCTCAGGAGGAAATGTGAAATTACTAAAAATAGTGAGTTACAAAACTGTTTGATTTTGAATACACATTAGAGTGAAGTGGACATTATATCGCGGTATAATAATCAATCATAATCTTACGTAACAGGAATATAATAATAAATATAATATTATGTTGCTCATGGAGAGATTGAAAAGTTAAATTTAGAAAATATTTCAATGCAAAAAACTGTGGAAAACTATGAGAAAACAATTCAATTATATGAAAAAATAGGCATATCAGAGTTATCGATGAAGAATTTAACAACTCCGACTGTAAAAAAAAATAAATCTAAATTCAAGGCTCAAACAAATATTACTACTGAAAATAACTCCATTTCCGAGCCTACAACTAATGAATTAAACGATGATTTAACTTTAATTAATAATATAGATTTAGACAATCGTCCTAAAAAAATATTGAGAAATCTAAGTAACAAGAAAAGCATAAAAATTAAAGCACGTTATGAACAGAATGATAAGTCTACAAAGCCCAAAGAAGTCACTCAAATGCACACAAAATCAAAATCATTTTTAAATGAATTAAAGACAAACAATGAAACTAAAATATATGAAAATATATAAGAAGTTAAAAAGGAAAATAAAAGAAGGCCAAAAGTCGTTATTCTCGTTGATCAACAATTGTCGGGTATAGCTTCTAGGATAATTGATTTATGGAGAAATAAGTGGAATGATTGCTATAATGTCACAGGATTTGTAAAACCAAACGCAACTGCGCAACACGTACTTTCAAACTGTGAAGAGTTCTCCTACTTAAATGGGAACGATAGGGTCATTCTGGGCGTAGGATCGAATGACACAAATCCGTACGAAATAGGAAAAGAATTATGTTTAGCACTAGAGAAACTTAAAAATACTAAGGTATTTGTAGTCCCTGTCTTATCTAATATGGCTTTGAACGAAAATGTATTAAATAACTATATTTTTTCATTTCTCAAATTATATGATAATTGTGTTTTATTGAAAAGACCTGTATTTAAATCAGAAAAACCAAAAAAATACATTTTTATTCCAAGCAGGTGATTCACGAGATAACTAAATTAGATTATAGTAATAAGTACATAATAAACGTTTCTCATTGTATAAAGTTAAAAGAGGAGGGTGTTAAAAAAGACTTAAATTTTTGTCAAAAAAAGGGAACCATACCGTACTATTTTAATTTAAGAAACATAACCTCAGAACATGATACAAAAGACAGCAATCATAATACAAATAAAGAATGTAAATGGGTAAAGGGTACAATACCATACTATTTCAAGAGAAATGAATGTAAACAAGGCGATACTAATAAATTAGAATTAGATGGTAAACAAAGCAATATACTTTTTTTTCGACTCTAAATTTAAAATTCTGCATCAAAATATAGCCGGGGCAATCAGTAAAACTGAACAACTCTACTTGTCTTTATTGGATTTGAAATAAATATATAAAGGTGGCATTGATGCAGTTTGTCTTACTGAAACTTTTATTAAAAAAGGTTCAGAGATGCAATTAAAAGTTCCAGGGTATAAAGTCGTGTCCTCATTTTGTAGACACAAAAAGAGAGGTGGTAGTATTATTTTGCTCAAAGGAGATTTAGAATCTGTTAATTTGGATTTAAAAAGAACTAGAGGAAGTCGAATGCTTTGAATGTTGCGGGATTGAGATTCCGATTCATAATCTCTCCATAATATGTATATACAGAACTCCCCAAAGTGACGCTTATCTTTTTTTGGAAAAACTGGAAGAACTTTTACAAACATTAAGTAAAAAGAGAAAGATTAAAAACTTAATTCTATGTGGCGACTGGAATATTGACATACTATCCAAATATAAATATTCAAAAGAGTTGGTAAGCTTATTACATAACTAAAATATGATATCGCACATTAATAAACCTACAAGATTATCGTCATGTATAGATCTTATGGTAAGCAATGTTAAATCAGCTAAGGCTTTAACGCACTATCTAGCACTATCAGATCACGAAACCGGCCAGGTGTTGACTTTTGCTACTAGACCTGTATCACAAAATACCTCCTGGACGGAATTCGTTAGAGATTTTAGTAAGGAAAATATAGATAAGTTTTTGAATTATATATCAAAAATTAAATTTACCGAAGTTTATGAAACTGATGACTTGAATACATCATTTAATGTGTTTTACGATACGTTTAAATTGTTTTATGATTTGTGCTTTCCGGTTATCAAAATTAAGAAAAACACAAACGAAGAAAATAAAAGTTGGATAACAAAAGGTATAAAAATTTAATGCATAAAAAAGAGACAGATGTATTTAACTTATCGTAAATCTTGCAAAAATAAATTAAAATTAAATAAAAACTTTTTAAAATACAATAAAATATTAAAACGTGTCATCTATAAGTCGAAGCAAATACAAAATAGAAACATTATAATACAAAATGAAAATAAATGTAAAGCTGCGTAGAATGTAATAAAGGACAATATCGGCGATATGTATAAATGTAGAGAAATTAGAGATATAAAATTTAAAAATTCTCTTATTACTGACGCTAACATTATTTTCAGAACTTTTTAACAATAATTTTGTAGACCTCACATTAAGAAATGTAAGAGATTTAAATTTTAACAATAATTATGGTGAAAAATATAAAATTAACAACAATAGTAATACAATTTTTTTTTAACCGTGTAATGCTATTGAAATACATAATTTAATTAAATCATTAAAAAACACAAAATCTGTTGGTTATGATGGTATACGTACAGACATAGGTAAAAAATGTAATAAATTAATATGTGAGCCTCTTGCACATATTTTAAATTTGTCGTTCGATCAGGGCATATTTCCAGATAAGCTTAAGTTATCATTGATCAAACCGCTATTTAAGAAAAATGACCCAAGCGATATTGATAATTATCGTCCAGTAACACTTATACAAGTGATAGCAAAAATTTTCGAAAAAGCTATACTAAATAGACTAGACATTTATTTAAAGAAAAACGAAATAATATCTAAGCAGCAATTTGGTTTTCGTAGAAATAGCTCCACCACACTTGCGTGTTACCATTTAACAAAAGTTATCGCTGACTATGACGAATGATAGAAAGCCAATAGCTGCCTTATTCCTTGATATGAGTAGGGCATTCGATTTTGTCGAGCATTCAATCTTGCTTAACAAATTGGAAAAGTATGGTATTAGAGGAAATGCGTGGAGCTGGATAAAAAGCTATCTGACTGACAGGAAGCAGTGTACAGAAATCACAAAAATAGTAAATGGACTAAAAACATATTATCGCTCAAAATCTCGTGTAAACGGATTTGGTGTGCCACAAGGTAGTTTACTAGGGCCTCTGTTATTTCTCATATATATAAATGAACTTCCAGAGGTAGTAGAAAATACCTGTATATTATATGCTGACGATACAACAGATCTTATTAAATGCGAAAATGTAAATTACTATGAAGAACACATTAGAACTACTCTAAATAAAATTATTCAGTGGTTAAATAATAATAATTTTAAAATTAATATTGATAAAACTAAAATAGTTCAGTTTACTAACATTAATATGAAAAAAATACCAATGCAAATAAAATATAAAAAGTTGACACAATAAAGTTTTTAGGAATAATGTATGACTGCTATTGCAATTGGAAAGCCCATGTTGAAACAATTTGTTCTAAATTAGACAAATTTATTTACGCATTAAGACGTTTTAGGCAAATAGTGTCAAAAGAAGTAGCAATCAATGCTTACCACGGTTATGTTTTTTCAGTCCTCTCTTATGGTCTTATTATATGGGGCAATTCTGTAGAAATGCACAGGGCTTTTAAAATACAAAAGAAATGTTGAAGAGCTATTTGCTACGCCAAACCTCTTGATAGTTGTAAGCCTTTATTCAAAAATAATAATATACTCCCTTTGCCATACATGTATATTCGGGAGATTTTAATGTTTGTGAAAAAATACCCACATCTTTTTAAAGACGATAAACAAAGATCCACAAGACATGCTCGTAAACTATTTATACCGACATGTAAAGTTCAGCTGTATAAAAAAATGTACACTTCATGGCCATAAAAATGTATAATAGCATACCTGACAGTATTAAAGACTCACATATGAATAGATTTAAGAAGGAACTATCGGCATGGCTTTTGGAACGATGTTTCTATGACATAAGTGAATTATTTTATTATAAATAAGACATTAGATTAAGTGACATGTTTGTTTTTATTTTTTGTATTGAAAATTTTGTTTTATTTGACGATATGTTATTTTTAATAATGTTTGTCAAAACAAGTATTATATTCAATATACACGAGAGTCGTTATAATACATAAGATACGATGTTACAAGATTTAGTTTTTTTAATGTATACATTTGCATACCAAGGATTGTTCTGGTGAAATAGGAAAGAATATTGTTACAATAAGAAGATCTAATGTACTCCTATTAACCGCAAATAAAGATATTATTATTATTATTATTATTATTATAACAGCAATGTATCATCAGAAAATTGATTATTAAGCCCAGGATTACTCCGAGATTTCTCAGATGTATTTGAAATCGTGATGAGATGCACGCTCAACTTAAAAAAACACTTTAAACATCACACTTAAATAATCTTACTCACGCAACAGAAACTATTGCAATAAATTATTAAAAAAACTTAAAAATAATTATTATGAAGCAAAGTTCAACAAATATAAAACTAACATAAAAAAGTGTGTGCGATTTCCACATGATAGAAGTGAAACTTCAGTAAATCAACAAGAGAATGAGGTGAATATATATTTGTGTCTCTTACCTGTCGCTTTTCCGTTACACCCGTTTTGAAATCACAACGATTTTAAGGAAGTTTCACTGCAAAAACTTGGGAAGTAATTGAAAAGGTAACCAATACTTATACAAAAAAAAACTAGTTATGAACTTATATCAAGAATAAAAGACACTTCCTAGGCATCAGTTAACTATGTCAATAACTATTTTGCAAACGTCATTAAGAACTTAGCTACAAAAATTAATTGCTCATCGCAAAATCTTTTAAAAAATGTCGATTCCAAATTTTTTTCTTAAACAGATGATCTTGAAATCTCTGACATATTAAGGGATGATAGAATGACTGTGTCACAAGATTTGATAATATCTCAACGTAAGTTTTAAAACTATCTGCAGATGCATTCGTGCCAAGTATAACTCACATATGCAATGGAAGTTTGCATACAGGAAACAATATCACTAACTACAGATCTATTTCAATTCTTCCGTAAATATTAAAAATTTTAGAAAAGGTCATAGATATTAGACTTCTTTCTTTATTATTGGAATATTTCTCGACCTTGCAACATAACAATAATAATAAAATAAATAAATACCTCATGAACAAGTCACACAAATTGAATCTAACCCCAAAGTAAGCAAGTTATATGCTTGTGTTATGGGTGTTAGTCAACGATAATAATACATATAAGTAAATACTTAAACAGATACCAGAATAAATTTAATATACACCCAGACCCAGAAAAGCGGATATCTAATTGTTCATCACACAAATGCCTGCCCCCGTCGGGAGTCGAACCCAAGCCTCGCAGTTGCTCGACGTAATTAGGTATATACGTTAGCCACTCGACCAACGAGGCGGCCAAAAAGCATTTGATACTGTCTCTGTTCCCATTCTAATGAAAAACCTGAAACGTGTTGGCATCCGGGGCCCTAATTTAAAACTTTTAAAAGATTATTTTAAGCGAAGGACTCAAAAAATGTAAATGTGTGTAGAAACTAGTAATGATGAAGATTTAAGCTATGGAGTTCCTCAAGGCAGTGTTCTGGGTCCAACTCTGTTTCTACTTTATGTAAATGAGCTATGTTGTCTAAATTTGCCTTATGGAAAAGTTGTAATATATGCAAACGATACAGCTTTAATCTTTATTGACAAGACTTAGGAAGATGTCAAGGTCTATGCAGATACTGGACTTAAAATGGTAAAATGATAAATCAGCTGACATAAAATGTAGCAAAACTAAATTTGTTCCCTTCACAAATACCTAGAACAAACATTGAACATCAAATACTTGGATGTAGTTCTAGATCACCGATTAAGTTAGAAGTGCTTGTGCGCTCGATTACAAGTTTGGGTTCTATGTTATGTGTTTATATTCCTTAATATTTTTTTATAAAAATAATAATGAAACCTTCGTGTACTTTTCGAAAAAAAATAAAAGCTGTTTATTTCACTTTTTTCAGAAGAAAATAAAGCAGTCTTTATAACAAATTGTGAAATTTTTCAAAAGATTTCGTAGCTTAGTACTATTTTACAGACTCTTAATACAACTACAGACTGTTGATAGTAGTGTAGGCAGACTACAGTTCATCGAGATTCGAAGGATCCTAGATAGGTGATACTACAGTCAACACTCTACAGTGTCACCCTTAGATCTTCGATCTTAATATAAATCGATTGGAAATCCCTACAAATACATCGGTGCATCGATGGTTTGTATTTCATAAACATCGATGGTAAGCATCGATGTTTTTCTATTGAAAAATCGATGTATAGTTTGCATCCCTATTCAGTTGTTGTTGTCATTGTCAAATTTCAAATGTCAATGTCATTAAATTTACCCGCGCTTTTTGTAATATGCGTAAAATTATGGTTTGTTAATTTAATGTGATTAAAGTCTTTTGTAAATTACAAATAAAAACTAATAAATGTAACCACGATTGACCACAGGAAAACTAAAAATTTAAAAAAAATCAGCGTCGCAGAGCAACGCTAATAATTAATTTTGAAGACGGGGTTGTCTAAGCGGGCTCTCAACATTTCCAAAAATTTCGAAACTTATATGCACTTCAAGAAGTTCATACAAAAATAAAACGAATTCACTATGGGTATTTTGGGATTATCAAAGTTAATTGCAGACATTGCACCTCAAGCCGTTAAAGAAATGGAAATAAAACATTATTTTGGTAAGTGTTTAAAATCTTTTTTTTCATTTACTATACATATTAGTAAAATACCTTAAAAAATTAAGTAGCCATAAAATATTAGTTACTGTTCATTACCAGAAAAAAACCTTGTGTACATCCTGTGTTATTGTTATATGTTTCAGGTCGTAAGGTTGCTGTGGATGCATCTATGAGCCTGTATCAATTCTTAATAGCTGTACGAAATGAGGGTAAACCTTCTTGCTATTTACAATATTCTCCTGATTTCCCTATCAGTAGTGCTCTGAAAATGCTTTTTGACACAAAAAGAGATTAAATAACCAAGTTGCATTATTTATGAAAAACTCACAAATAAATCCCAACTGATATTATTCAAACAAATTAGACAATTTATTTTTCATTTGAAAATGCTAAAGTTTACATTTTTTAGATTAGTGTTAATTGTAAACTTTCTTGTGCACACTTATGTATTTTATAAGTCAATCACTTTTGGTTTTCACACCAAACACCTATCAGGCATTCTTTATTATTTGATACCCATTTTAAAGCCAAATATTTACATAATTGAAATGTATTCTTTACATTTATCTAACAATCGTGTATGTATTTATCTAATAAACATGTATGCACACAGCTCCAATAACACAATAAATGAATAGATACCTTGACCACTTTTTATTAGCAAGAGTAGCAACAATGCATTGTATTTATTGACAAATATTAATGATCTAATATATCTACTCCAGGTGCACAGTTAGTATCTGTAGATGGTGAAACAACGTCACATTTAATGGGTACATTCTACAGAACTATTAGACTGGTTGAGAATGGCATCAAGCCAGTGTATGTATTTGACGGCAAACCACCAGAAATGAAATCACACCAGTTAAATAAAAGGGCTGAACGTAGGGAAGAAGCAGAGAAAGAATTGCAAAAGGCTAAAGATGCAGGTAAAAAGAAGACATTGCATCTGTGTATATTAATACTCTAACAAGATTATATCTTGTTGGTCAAGTGGTTATCTTACATGCCTAACTACACCGACCAACGGAAAAGCTCGGGTTCGATTTCGGAGGGGAATGGGCATTTGTTTGATGACCATTTAGATGTCCGCATTTCCGGATCTGGGTGTTCATTAAATTTATTCTGGTATCTATTTAAGTATGTATTTCCATGTATTAGAGTCATTGACTAACACAAGCATATTATTTCTTACTTAAGGGTTAGATTCCATTTGTGAAAAAAAACACATGTGGACCCTGTTATTTACAAAGAGTTGAGTGACAAAGAAGAGTGGCAACTCTAATTTAAAATCGTCAAGTATGGAAAGTGGCGCCTTTGGTAGTTGTAGTGCAAAAGTTGCGTTAAAATCTTATTAGCCCTCTATTCAAACTGAGAATATCTTTTTTACTCTCCTCTTTGGGAACTGTAGGCCGCATTGGAGACTGATTTCGAAGTGCCTGGCGTAGTATGCATTGTTCTTTATAAAATCTATGAAAGTGATCTGGACAGATTATTGCATTATTAAATAGGTCATTTATCATTGGCCGACAAGACAACTGGTGACAGAGCAACTTGCTTGTGTAGGGATCCACTGCACTCTATTGACGATTTTTTTTTTGGAATGACTAATGTGTTGCCAACCTCGCGGTTTTTACAACTTCACCGGGCTTTAGTTGTTCAAATGATTGTAGTAATGTTGTTCATTGTTCTCCTATATTGAATGATAATATTTGACTAATTACCTGTTACGGCCACCATAAAGTGTAGTGTTCCAGTCCGGAGGGTAGACTAGCCGGTAGACTTGCACAATTCACCTCAGATCCAGGATTCACTAATACTGCACCTATAACATCTGTTTTGTCTATAGGTCACGGCCATCTCTTACCATCGGAAGACCTGTGTGCTTGTTCACTTAAATAAATAACAACAAAAAATGTATAGTAATAGTTAATATATAGTTGCAAAGTAAATAAATCATTGAACTGGTTTGTGACAAGCGCAATCGCTTGCGCCGGCTGGTGACGTCATGGCTCATACTAGGTATGGCTTGATAACAAGCGAAGTATTAACGCCTACTATTTAAATGAATGTTTTATAAAAGAAAATGTTATAATTTGGCAATAATAGATAAAATGCTCTTTAGCAGTGGTGGGCAAACTACGGCCCGCGTGCCGGATCCGGCCCGTGAGAGGTTTTAATCCGGCCTGTCGAGTGTTTTTTCTAGAAAGAATATGAACCTCCTTAAAAAAATTAATGGTCGATTTGTTAAAAGACTAATGAAATTTGAAAAATTAAGATACTGAATCGATACTTCAAACATATATATTGCGTATTTTATATGTTAATAATTCATAAATAGATTTTATTTTATTAAAAGGTTGTAAAATAAAAAAAAATGTCTTATGTTATCTTTATACACCATTTTATAATCGTAATATTTACAACTATTTTTAGGTGTTTTAATTAACCGTCCCGCCTCAAGATTAATTGTAATTTACTGTCCCGCCACTAGATTTTTTTTAATTTACCGGCCCGCGCTCAAAACAATTGGCTCACCCCTGCTCTATAGTTTTAGCCTTAACTCTGTTGCATCAAAATTTGGCCGGTTATAGTTTGCATAGTTAGCATTTTCAGTTGTAAGTAAATATCATTGTAATTTTATTTAGGTGATTCAGCTATGGTGGAGAAATTCAATCGTAGATTAGTAAAAGTGACAAGGCAGCACAATGATGAGGCAAAGGAACTGTTGAAACTGATGGGAATACCCATTGTGGAGGCTCCATGTGAGGCCGAGGCCCAATGTGCTGCATTGGTAAGTTTTTGGTACTGAATTCTTGTTTTTTTTTTGTCAATGTTTAAATGCAGATTGCATAGGAAATCGAGATGTGAATTAAAATTAAATACTTCCTTGGTGTTTAATTAAAAAGTATCTTCATGCCCATATCTTCGAAAGAGTAAGCAGAGGCACAACTAGTAAGTAGAGTAAGAAGACACTAGGCCCCACAATGTGATAGGTGGCAAACCTTTCCCCAACCGGGTTCGTATAATCAGGCCTGGGCAACAGCTACACGGGCTTAGCTGCATAGGCTTGACACTTATCACATTATGAGACTTAATGTCTTCAGTTAGTCTTAAGTGCCCTGATTGTGCCTCTGTCTACCTCGTCGGGAATATAGGCGCGAAATCACTTTTTAAAAATAATTTTCACAACAATATTTCAGGTAAAATCAGGCAAAGTATTCGCTACGGCAACAGAAGATATGGATGCATTAACATTTGGAGCCAATGTTTTATTAAGGCATATGACATTCTCTGAGGCGAGAAAAATGCCTGTGAAGGAGATACATCTTAATCAGGTTTTGGAAGGATTGGAGCTTGAGCACAATGAGGTAGGATTATATTATTTTTAAAAAAATAGCCCTTTCCTTTGTACTTGTAAAGCATCATTGAATTTGCACACAGATCTGTATCCAGAAAAAAGAGATGAAAGAATCAGAAAAAATAATTTACATAACTGCAAGTGGTACTCATGCACTTTGACATTTTTATGAACTACTACCAGCCTTTTCTCAATTGAATATCAACACTTTCAATCCCACTTTTTCTTGGATCTCACTGTTACTCACGGTCTACCCGAGTGGAGAATATTTTTCTATCGCTGCTGTTAATAAATGTGTGTAATATTTTTAATTAACCTTATGTAACAGACATAAGTTAAATATTTGTATGATTTCTTGTTTCAATGATTATAATATAACAAACTAGCTATTTCCCGCGGCTTCGCCTATTTATCTATTTATTTAATGTTGGAGACGCCCATTTCGCAACGGGCCGTGCAGCAGAAATCGTAATATTTTAATTTCACCTCAACTTCAAAACCAAACGTCCAATTTTAATCATTGAAAGATCAAATATTATTAACATAAACTGTACTTATTGACGAAATAATTTATTTTGATAAGGATTAATGGCATGAGTAAAATAAACGCGTTTAAATGTAGTCCAAAAAAATTCAAGATTTTTAAATAAGAATGTGGTTGTTGTGACTCACTCGACATAGATAGTTATAGTGTGTCGCGGACTTTTTTGTAGATATTTATAAGATCTACAATTAATTATAACATTTTATGGTTCTCTTTTGTAGTTTAGGCAGGGTACGCAAAATAAGTAACTTCTTTGGTTGATTTTTTTCAGTTTGTGTCCGAAAAATCGAAATATCTTACGGAACCTTATTTTTTTCCAAAATAAAATATAGTCTATGTTACTCGTGGATAATGTAGCTTTCGAATGGTGAAAGAATTTTTAAAATCGGTCCAGTAGTTTTTGAGCCTATTCATTACAAACAAACAAACAAAGTTTTCCTCTTTATAATATTAGTATAAATAATTAAAACAATAATTTGTAGTTGTAACAAATTAATCTCTCTATTTCCAGTTTATAGACCTATGCATTCTCCTCGGTTGCGACTACTGTGGTTCAATTCGCGGTATTGGTCCAAAACGTGCCATAGAACTAATCAAACAGCATCGAAGCCTGGAAGAGATTCTCCGGAACATAGACACCAGCAAATATGTACCACCGGAGGACTGGAACTATGAGGAGGCCAGGAAATTGTTCTTAGAGCCCGAAGTTGCTGATCCTAAGGATATTGATGTAAGTTATGCGTAACAACGTATATACTAGCTATTGTAAATTCAGACAGTGGAGTGATTCTGCTGTTCACAAACTAAACTTATTTTAGATGCATACTATCCCTTTCAAATGAAACAAAAGCAAAAGAGATGGAATATTTTAGACATGTAAGATTAGTCCGGATATGTCAAATTGTTTCAGTTGCTGCTCAACCTTAGTAGAGTACAGTCAAATTCTTCTCGGTTACGAAGCGAAACGTACGTTGAGTTTTTAGTAGTGTGTGTATTGTTGGTGCTAACAAAACAATTTAATGGTGTGTGTTGTGTGAGAGTATGTTTAGGGTTTTGGATTCCGGTTCGTCCAATTCATTCATAACACACTGTTTTTCCTGTTTTGTCACGCCATAATATGTCTACATTGTTTTGGCTGAAAATTGCAAACTAAATATTTTTATTTTGGATTTATTTTTGTCATATTGTGATGTTTTTAATCAAACTTTTCCGAGATACAGATTAAACAGACGTAGAAACGTTTTTTACGTATTAATCTTACAGCACTGAAAGTTTTTTGTCTCTTTCTACAACTATTGTTGAAAGAAGGTAGCAATAACTTAAAATTAGCTTAGAGAGTTAAACAAAATCACTACCAAAATATTCTTTTCATGTGCTCATAATTTGGTTTATAAAGGGAATTTCAAATGCAACCATATAAATTAATACTGGTAAAAGATTTTTAATAAATTTCAAACTTAACAAAAGCTTCTCCAAACGCTCTTTCAAATAAAGTCATCTCTGATTCTTCACTAGATAGTATAAAACAAAGTCGCTTCCTCTGTCCCTTTGTATGCTCAAATCTTTTAAACTGCGCAACGGATTTTGATGCGGTTTTTTTAAAAGATAAAGTGATTGAAGAGGAAGGTTTTAATGTATATTTTATATCCGTGCGAAGCCAGGGCGAACCGCTAGTTGGGTCAGTTTAGTGTCAGCTTGAAGATTCCCGCCAGATCACCCCTTGGTCTGGCGGTCTAGGTGTTAGACTTGACTTTTGAGGTCCTGGGTTCGATAGTGGGACTTAGTGTCTCCGGCTAGTCGTGGGTTGTGCCTCTACCTCTTTGGGTATATGGGCGTGGAGATACATTTCTTTTAGATTGAATAGTTATCGAGGGCGGTATTCCCGAACAATTATGACTTAGGGGACCTTCAAGAAAAGAGCGTACTCATTTCTTAAAGGTCGGCAACGCATCTGTAACACTCCTGGTGTTGCGGATGTCCGAGGGCGGAGGTGATCACTTTCCATCAGGTGACCCACTTGCTCGTTTGCCTCCTCTTGTATAAAAAAAAATATTATTGGCTTCCCTACCAGGCTACTCGTAAGGGGTGAGCTTGAGTCATATTTACGATGGGTTTCATATTAATAATGGTTTATTTGCTTACTAGCTTCCGCCTGCGACTCCGTCCGCGCGGATGTCGGTTTTCGCGTGATAAAACATGAAAAATTAAGTTTTTTTTTCTACATATTTTTCCAGGATAAAAAGTATCCCATTTTATTCCCAAGATAATGTATAATTATACCAAGTTTCATCGAAATCGAACCGCTACTTTTCACGTGATGCCTGAACATACAGAAAGACAGACAAAATTTTTTTTAATCACATATTTGGGTTTGGTATCGATCCAGTAACACCCCCTGCTATTTAATTTTCAATATTTTCAATGTACAAAATTGACCCTTCTACAGATTTATTATATGTAAAGATTAACAAACCTTTGATGGTAAAGTGCTGAGCAGCAGCTTGCCCAGATAAGGATCCACGGCTTTACGTTTTCTGGCGCCATAACGACAATGTTACGTTTCGGTTTGGAAGGTACTGTAAACTGGCAAAACAGGCCAAAAAAAATACTACACAAGAACAGTAATTGTCATTACGCATCAGAAAAATCTGAAAACAAAGTGCCAAATAAGTAATGACTGAAATATTGTTTATTTCTAGTTAAAATGGACTGAACCGGATGAAGAAGGCCTCGTTAAGTTCCTTTGTGGGGACAAACAGTTCAATGAGGAGCGAGTCAGGAACGGGGCCAAGAAACTATTGAAGGCTCGGTCGGGGTCCACTCAGGGCAGGCTCGATGGATTTTTCAAGGTATTTTTCAAACATTTGCTAAGATAATTAGAACATTATAGGCTCGAGTCTGTGTTGGCCCGAGCTCCCTCGTAGAATAGACTGTCTTCCTGCCAGGCAACTCGTAAAAGGCGAGCATAGGCTTACCTTCACCAACACCGTGACATCTGACAAGGTGGTTGAGTTTCGCAGCGGTTCAGTTGGATTTGTACCACCGCCTAACCTATTCCAGCCGCTACAACGTCATGACGTGTTACGGTTCGGAGGGTAAGGTAGTCGATAAACTTACTTTTGCTCGAGGCCTAACATCCCGGCCTCAGGTTGGCAACGCACCATTACTACCTTTGGTGTCTCTGGGCGGTTCTCTCACTCTAATAATGTCTTGGTTATTGATCCTAATATCGTAAATTGAATCTAACCCCAAGGTAAGCAAATTAAATTTGTGTTGCGTGTTAGTCATCGATACTGATACTAAATTACAAACACCCAGACCGGAAATTCAATCAATCAATAAGCCCTTTATCCTGAACTTGAATAGTTGTGGAAGATATGTTTCCCCTGTTTAGAGGATAACTCTGAGTTCAGTGTGCCTTTTGGCAAAGGCCTCCTCCAACAATTTCCATTGAGTTCTATCTCTGGCGACCCTTCTCCAAAAGGAGCCTGCTGTTAATTTCAACTCGTCTTCCCATCTCTTGTGTTGTTTTCCCCTTTTTATCTTTTCATCTCTTGGGAATTGAACCCTTGCGGTTGGTCAGTGGAATTAAGCATGTCGACCATCGAGTCCAACAAGACTCTCGAGACAATTAGTAGGGTTACTCTCGAAGCTCGATTCGTGCAATATTGGAAATTGTAATAGAGTATGTCATACTACGAGTAGATACATTTTAACACTACCCTAGCGAATTATTAATATTTCTTTAACAGTAAACAATAAATTAATTTATAGGATTCATTGAATGTATTTGTAAATGTTAATAATCTGCTAGTACAGTGTTCAAAAGTACCTAAAATGACATATACAATTCCAATTTCTTATTTGCATGATATCGAGGTTCAAGAGTAACCCTACAGGTGCTTTTCGGAAGGGCAATATAATTTAAAAACGTTGTTGAAGCTGCTAACAGTAGGGTTTTTCTTGTATTTCGATTTCATGCAAATTGAAGATTAGAATCAGATATGTCATTTTAGGTACTCTTTAATACAGTAGTATCGAATGATTAACATTTAGTTACAAAAAAATCAATGAATCGGATAAAATAATTTATTACATATTAACAGGTTGTATAGTCTGCTACACACAAAAAAAAATTATTTGGATACACGAAGTTTACTTGAACAAACTTGAATTAAGAATGGAGCGCGGCAGACGGCACCCGAAATGGGCTGCGCTGATCGGGCGAACCTTTTTAGACACCCGAAATGGGCTGCGAGCAGTTGAACGGTTAGTGTTTAACCGTGTTGGTCCGGGCTCCATTGCAGAATAGACCACTTGCCTTCCTGCCAGGCAGCTCGTAAAAGGCGAGCACAGGCTTACCGTCACTAACACCGTTACACCTGACTAGGTGGTAGAGTTTCGCAGCGACTCACCTGGATTGGTACCACAGCCTTACCTATTCCTGCCGCCATAACATCATGACGTGTTCCGGTTTGGAGGGTAAGGTAGCCGGTAAACTAACTTTTGCTCAAGGCCTAACATCCCGGCCTCAGGTTGGCAACGCACTATTACCGCCTTTGGTGTCTAGGCGGCGTGAATTTCTTTCCATAAGGAAATCCGTTAGCTTGTTTGCCTTCCAATATCATATAAAAAAATAAAAAATCCGATTCCGATTTGCTTGAAATCAAGATTCAAGAGCAAAAAAAAAAGTATCTTAATGCCCATATCCCCGAAGAGGTAGGCAGAGATACAACCAAGGCACCCACGACCAGCCGAAGGCACTAAGTCCCACAATGTGATAGGTGGCAAGCCTATCAACAACCGTACACATATCTAATCCCGAGCAACGTTTTTATAAGAGAATTGGAAAAACATTTTTTTTTGTTGGCCAACCCGGGGGTCGAATCCGGGACATCATGCAGTCAAGTCAACACCTGGACTGCTAGTCCACAGATTCGATTGTATTTAAAGATAGCACTGAATTTGTACGAATTGTTTATTCTAAGTCCATTTAGTAACATAATATAGAGCAGGGGTGGGCAAATTCTTTTGACCGCGGGCCGGAAATTAAAAAAATTCAAGTGGCGGACCAGTAAATTATAATTAATCTTGAGGCGGTCCGTTTTATTAAAACACCTAAAAATAGCAGTAAATATTACGATTATAAAACGTTGTATAAAGATAGTATAAAGCATTTTTTATTTTTTTTACAATCCTTTATTAAAATAAAATTTATTTATGAAGTCTTAACTTATGAAATACGCAATATATATGTTTGAAGTATCGATTCAGTACCTTAATTGTTCAAATTTCAATAGTCTTAACATTTCGGACATTAATTTTTTAAGGAGGTTTATATTTTAAAAAAAACCCTCGGCGGGCTGGATTAAAACCTTTCAAGGGCCGGATCTGGCCCGCTGGCCGTACTTTGCCCACCCCTGATATAGAGGAAATAAATAACACAGAAATAACATGGAGGGACAGTAAATAATTCATTATTAATTTAAAGGTACTTTCAACAACGCCGAACCCAAAGCGCAAAGCGGAAGAGGAGAAGAAGAATGCAGTAAACAAAAAAGCAAAAACAGGAGGCGGAAGGGGCAGGAAACCCAAATAGTTTTCTTTAATTATAAATTTGACTTAATCTATAATAAATATGCTATTTGTAAATATATGAGTTTTTATTCTCAATTAAAACCCTCTAATTTTTGTTTCCAATTTACCTCATTTTTACCTGCCTGTATTTTTTCTCCAAATTTTTAAAGAAACAAAATGCTTATCGCCTCGATGGTCTAGCGGTAAAGGCTTGACTTCATGAGGTCCTGGGGTCAATTCCCCAGGTCGGGCAACAAATGGAAAATGTGTTTTTTTCCAATTATCTATTTTAAAAAAATGTGTCTCAGAATTGGGTGTGTGCCCGGTAGGCGATAGGCTTGCCAATTATCTCATTGTGGGACTTAGTGTCTTCGGCTAGTTGTGCGTGCCCTGGTTGTACCTCTGCCTACCTCTTCGGGGACATTGGCGTGAAGATACTTTACTTTTTAACAAAATAGACGTCAGGTATTGCACTAATAATGTGCATCTGTAGTCTGCAACGTGTCAACAAAAGAGCAGGTTCGATATCTGAGGTTTGTAGTAATTTTTTTACTGAAATATTAATTTGATATTTTCCATCGTCGGCTCTTGGTAAAACTTCCAAATACTCATATCTTTAAACAAAGAAACACTTGTACTGTTTTACGTATCACTTATGGTTTATTATTTTATAAATAAATAAATATCCCTGGATAAGTCACACAAATTGAATCTAACCCCAAAGTAAGCAAATTATATGCTTGTGTTATGAGTGTTAGTCAACGATTCTAATACATATAAATACTTAAATAGATACCAGAATAAATTTAATAAACACCCAGACCCGTTAATGCAGATATCTAAAGGTTCATCACACAAATGCTTGCCCCCGTCGGGAATCGAACCCGAGAATCGTGGTTGGTCGATGTAGTTAGGCGTGTACGCTAGCCCCTCGACCAACGAGGCGGTCGAAAATAGCCTGCCGGTTTCGCTTATGACAGCATCATCAGGGCTAGAACTTAAACTACTAAACAATACGTACGCGCGAGAAATAATACTTGATTATTGCATTAATAAAAAAAATCTATAACGTAAAGTATATACATCGCACTTGTATGAATCTAAAACACGTGTGTGAATGCAGCAACATATTTCTGAAGCAGTTGACTTCATGACTTCACTTTTGTGTGACAGATGCTCGCGCATCTTGGAAATTGGAATTTAATATTGTCATGAAGAAGTAGAACTTCAAAAATTTGGATAAATTCTACCAACACACATTGTTTAAAATTTAGAATTGAAGTTAGGGACCTACCGCCATTCTTATTACTGCCACGATGACCGTCATGTTTGGGTAGACTTACACCCGGCCACAGGATAGCGACGCATCTATAACATCTATGGTGTCTATAGGCTGCGGATATCACCATCATGGCAGCGGTATGCTTGTTATCTTTTGCCATAAAAAAATATACCAGCAATCTTAAGCACTCCGGAAAAGGCGAGCATGGTTTTCTTCAAAGAAAAATAAGAGATTTTTTTTTATTTTTAACTCAGTTATTGTTAAAATACCTAAGGTAGAATAAAAAACGTTTAATATCAACCTTTATTTAAAAAAATCAACTACCATCATTTTGTAACTTTAAATACAAATACTTGATTTCATCCGACACAATATCAACTTTTACACATATAACACATTTTTGAATGTCTTGTACATAATAAATACTATATTGTACCTAAGTTAGGAAAATGCTAGTTATTCCTTATACGGCGTAATGTGAGTATGGCAGGCCTAAAACCTTTAAATACGTAAAATTTACTTTGTATAAATCAATACATATTAACAACTTCATTCTTAACCAAATAATATTTTACTAAATAAATAACACATTCCAAATAAACTTGAATTTTGTAATCTAACAATTTACAGTAAATTTTAATAATCTTTAATAAATAAATCGTTAAGAAGCATTTAAATAAAATAAATATTTAGAAAGCAGATCTCAACATACATGAGTTAGTACATTACATTTTGGCTCAAACTAATTATTTCTTAAACTAAAATTTATCTTTATTGGTAATGATTAATTAAGTATTTATTATAAGTTTGCTATCAAAACAAAAATCCTTTGCACTGTTTTACTTAGTTATTACTTACACCTTACCTTAAGGGGAAACCGTGGTGTAAAGTCGGTAGTTCAGGAATTAATTGGAAACCGTTAGCTTACATGCAAAACCAGCTGGCTTAGTTAGGAAACCAGTTGGCTTAAATAAGAAACCAGTTGGCTTAAATAAGAAACCAGTTTGCTTGAATAAGAAACCAGTTGACTTCAGTAAGAAACCAGTTGACTTAATATTAAACTAGTTGGCATAAGCGAAAAACTTAATCGTTTATTGACAAAATTATTAATATAATTTAACAAGGAATATTTTGTCTTGATATGAGTTCCACTAAAATTGTAAAAGTATACAACGCTTAAAAGTTTTCTTTCAAAAAGTTAATCAGTCCGTTGGTAGAGCCGTCGTGGCTGGAGACGGGGGATTTGTCCTGCAGCTCTGGCTCAATGGCCTTCGCCAGCTGCTTGCCCAACTCCACCCCCCACTGGTCGAACGAGTTAATGTCCCAGATCACTCCCTGAGTGAAGATCTTATGTTCGTACATAGCTGGGGAGAAAATATACCATTGAATATACACATTAGCGGCAATTCTGATGAGCACCAACTAAATTTAAAGTGTATCTCTATGCTATCTTTTTTTAATGAAACAAAAAAAGGGATGGAACATTTTAGACATGTCAGATTAGTTAGGACATGACAATTTGTGGCGTTTTTAAACAACGCTTTCTGAGGAATATATTAAAAGTTTCTAAAAATGTAATGTACAAACTAATCTCACAAGCACTTAAGGTGTATTGTCTCTTTCTGTTATAATTGTTGAAAAGAGATAGCCATAACTTTTACATTAGTTCAGTGAGTGCTACGCAATAAAATTGACAAAATTGTGTCAAAAACTTAGCCCCTCAGCGTTTGTGATATTGATATTTAAAAATAAAAACTAAAATGTCAATATATTGTGTAAAAAAAGTATGCATTAACAATAGACATAACCCTATATTAAAATATATAATATTTTTTTATTACAACGAATTTTATCGGTCGACTGTCCATGAACCTTTTTAACGAAACCATTTCAAGGGCCATTTTGAACATATTTATTGAATACTAGCTGCCCCGGCAGACATTGTTCTGCTATATTTTTAATGTGATTTAAGTAAAAAAAATTGAGGTGAGTCACCCTTATCACTTAGGGGTATGAAAAATAGATATTGGCCGATTCTCAGACTTACTCAATATGCTCACAAAATTTCATGAGAACCGGTCAAGCCGTTTCGGAGGAGTACGGCAACTAACATTGTGACACGAGAATTATATATATAATTATTAAGTTTATTATTATTATTTATGAATTATTTAGTTTTATTTACTTTTATCGGGAATATATTTAAATTTACGGGAATATATTATATTTCTGCCTCCATAATGTCCGTCATGTTCCGGTCCAGAGGGTAGGGTAGCCGGTAGACTTGCACAATATTATTTATTTATTTATTTTACACTTTATTGCACACAAAAATACACAAAATACACGAGAAGTTAAAAATGCACAAAAGGCGAGCTTATCTCTAACTAAAGAAATTTCTTCCAGCCAACCCAAAAAAAAAAGGAAACTGTGAAAAAAAATGGAAGGCATCGTGTACAAAAAAAAAACAATTAACTATAGCTATACTTAGAACAAATAAATAAAATATAATAATCAAGTGTGTAAAAAATAAAACAGGTATAATTATAATTATTAAAATATGTTAGTATGATAAAATATGAGTATCTTATTGTGTTAACGATAAGTAATGTTCCTTCAACCTTTTTTTAAAAGTAGGTAAAGAAGGGCTGTCACGAATCACGACAGGAAGGGAATTCCACAATTTGATTGATTGGAAAGTAAAAGATTTAGAATAACAATTAACAATATATTACTTGTCCTTCTGCCTCGGATGGCCTGAACGGAAACAGGACATGCACTTGTAACATCTATGGTGTATCAGGAGACCCTTGTTCGCTGACCTATTACATACAAAAAACCATACGGTCTCCAGTTACGAAAGATAATCAAACGCCCCTTTGGTAGGATTGTTGTGCCCGTTTCTGAGGTCATTGTGCTTCTGTACCACCGGTTACCCTTAACTAAATTAGCGTAAATATACTAACCAATCAAAGCTCCAAGAGTGAAGGGAGAAACCTTCTTCACAACAATGGAGTTGGTCGGCCGGTTGCCCTTGAACACCTTGTGGGGAAGAATCTTGGCAACCGCTTCTGGAGCCATACCGGACTTCTCTAACTCGGCTTTCGCCTGAGAAATTATAATTTGAATGGTCACTTTTTTTGTTTAATCTTTTACTTCCATGGACAGATGTAATCGCTCAGTTGCACTGCATTTTAAATATATAAAAAATCTGCTCTGCCAAGAGATGTTGGTTCACAGTATTTTCTACCACATTTTGTTTGAGGAGTTTTTTGGTTTGCTTCCTGCCGCTGTGTTTTACCATCGACCATTGCGTCAGAGTTAAGGGTATCATGCCCATCAGCTTTATATGTGGCGGTCTACATACGTGCGATTTTGAAGACATTTCTTCATGCGCACCTTTGTGCAACCAGTTACGAAAGGCGGTATTTTCAAACGAATACGACTAAGGAACCTTCAAGTAAAGAGCGTACTCATTCCTTGAAGGTCGGCAACGTGGTGCTCCTGGTATTGCATATGTCCTGGGCGGCGGTGATCACTTTCTGCCAGGTGACCCACTTGCTCGTTTGCCTCTCTTATATACAGTGTTACACCTAAAGCACCGGTCAAATTTTGAAAAACAGTTCGGACTCGACAACACTTTTGATCTATTAAAAAATAGATAATGGAATCAATTTATAATTTCTATCCGACGCTAAATACAAGATGTATGGTTATAACGTAAACAATGCTTAAAACTAACTCCTTCCGACCGCAGTCGCATTAGCAGGCTGGTGACGTCATGACTTGTACTAGGTGTACGAGATACGACATACCGTGACAATAAGTGAAACATTTTAGCGGGCTGTTTTAAAAGAATGTTTATAGAAGTAAATCACAATTTCGCAATAATATTTAAAATACCTTAACCATTTATGCCTTTACCCCCTTAGATTAAAATTTGGCCGGTCCTTTTAAAGTAACCCTGTACAATAAAATCTTGAGTCCCACAACTAAAAATTGTGAACATTAAAAGATGTGCAGAATTTACCTCTGCTTCAGACTTTCCCTTCATGAGTGCTTCAGTTTGCGCGAGGAAGTTGGCGAGCAGGATCTTGTGATGGATGCCGCCGGCGATGGGGTTGTGGGTTTGGGCCGGAGCTATGAAGTCGCATGGGATTAACCTGAAAATGGAAGATTATATGATATTTTATTCATCACGTTACCAGCATTGTGTGTTGATAGCCGATGGTCTTCCTTGCGGCCATTCGTAATTGATCCCAAAATACAAAATAGATCACAAAACAGGAAAATGGTCCCAAGACAGCTAAATGGTCATAAAATATGTCCAAAAAGTATATGAATAAACATGAAACATCTAAAATAGAGACTAATTAAGCAATCGCCACTAAGTATCCATTTTCACTAAAATTGTGTAAAATGGTAAAAAAACAACTTTCGTCTAAAAATATGAAAAAGGTCAGAAAATAGCCAAAATAATCTATGCATATGTCACAAAATAGAGAAGTTTTGATAACAAAGACAAATGGTTCCCCAGCACATTTTAAACATGTACCCCGATAGACCTTACTTAGTTAATTTCCTTTCTTCATCAGGTCCATTTCCCATTCACTAGGATGATGGATCAGTAGTACTGGTCTTTTGAATGAACAAGTAGACGTGTTACATTGGGCCTTCACCTTGTGTCACATTTAGTTTTAGGGGTACATACCCCTTTACATTTGGTCCATATCCTCTTCATTCATATCTTCACGCCATGTCCTTGAAGAGATTGGCAGAGTATCAAGTGTCAAATCTCTTTTTTTATACAAACACGTCGGTTGAAAACTCTTGACATCACCCTCGGACAAAGCCCATATCCTCTAGTACGTGTAGAGCGACTAGTACCTGGTACCCTGGTGTATGAGCTGGTAGAAGGCGTGTTGCCCGTTGGTCCCCGGCTCCCCCCACACGATGGGCCCCGTACTGTACCCCACTTGCTGTCCCGCCCGCGTCACATACTTCCCGTTACTTTCCATATCGCCTTGCTGGAAGTATGCTGCGAATCTGTCAAATATTTTTATAATACAGCGAACAAGCAGACGGCTCTTCTAATGGTGAGAGTCAAATATTGACCAAAGACCCGCTATTCCATGAATCGGTCTTAGGCTACCTTTTACTCTACTCTCCAGCACGTAATACCGAAATAAATCACATAAATTGATTTTTTTTATCTAAGAGGAGGCAAACGAGCAACTGGGTCACTTGATGGAAAGTGATCACCTCCGCCCACGGACATCCGCAACACCAGGAGTATCACAGATGCTTTACCGACCTTTAAAGAATGAGTACGCTCTTTTCTTGAAGGTCCCTAAGTCATAATTGTTTGGGAAAACCCTCTCGGTAACTAATTCCCCAAAGGTGTTATGCGGGGTAAAAAATGTCTTTTTCTCTTCAGAATTGCAGAGATCAAGATGATGGGCATGATACTTTAAACTTCGTCACAAAGTACGAAGGTGGAAATCAGCGGCTTTTTGTTATATAGGAGGCTTCGATAAGCCTCTCAATCCAAATTACGATCCAGCTTATAGACTAATGAGTAATTTCTATTGCACTTAATCTACTATTATACTAAATTGAAGTGAAGCTGCAGAAAATCGAAACTTCGGTTTAAATATGTCACATAAACAACATTGAATATATTCCTCGGTTTCCCCAGGACCATCATTTACCACATCCAAATTTCGATTCCAGAGAACATTTTGAAGTAAGCTCTTTTAATTTTATTCAGAACTAGCTGTCCCGGCGAACTTCGTTCCACACGCTCCGTTTGTATGGGAAAATTTTAAATGTTGGTTTTCCTAAATTCCTCGCAGTTTTTTCCTTATTTCTTACCTTTTAAACCTTCCCTGGACTTCTATAAATAATTCAAAACCAAAATTAACAAAATCGGTTCAGCCGTTCGTTTTTAGCGAGACTAACGAACAGCAATTGATTTTTATATATATAGATGAATTCAGAAATTATGGAGAGATTAACATACATAGGTGATTATTGTCCTAAGCCAGAAAAAAATGCCTGTTTCCTTATTATTGTTTGTAGAGTAACAAGACCACTGGTTTGCTTTTTTTGCATTGTATATATAATATGTGTATATTATAATTATATGGTAACTACCACTATTACTACTATATTTCTGTCACCATGACTGTGCATCATGTGCCGTTTGGGAAAGTAAGGTAGCCTGGAGACTTGAACAATGAGGCCTAACATCTCGGCCACAGGGCATGAAATCCGTGTGCTTGTTTGCCTTAAAAATATTTAAAAAAAAAAAGAAATAAAAAATTAACAAATAAATGTACTTGTATCTATTTGTATAATAGAAATTAGTCTTAGTTACACTATTTATAACTCAAGAAGGGCTTAACCGATTTGGTTAAAAATTGACGGGCTGGTGGCTTCGAACCAGGAGATGGACATAGGATACTTTATATTCCAACTGCGAGGAAACTAGAAAAAACTGTTGAAATAAAAAACGTGAATTTTTGGAACAAAGACTAAATAATTTATTTTCTAACGTACCTATTGCACCAGTGAGCAAAAACAAGAAGGATGAATGTGTTTACAGATTAAACTATGTCTAGCATAGATAAGATAATATAATAAGTTTGCGTCTAGAACATAAAAGATGGCATTATAAATAACTAAGTAGATAACATAAGATTATTAATATTTACTAATATTACAACACGCCTCCTTAAATTTATAATCTTATATCTTTTACATGAAAAATACAAAAGAAACAATAATTTCAAATATGCTACATTAAATTTAACTCTATTCTATTTTTTAAAAATTTAGTTTTATCTAAACTTTTAGTTAAAAGGTCTGCTAAGTTAAATTTTGTATCAATTTTTACAATATCAATTATCTTATTTTCATAGTTCTCATTTATATAATGGTATTGTACTTCAATATGTTTTGAATTTTTTGTGAAGTTTCCATACTTAGCAATAGCAATGGCACCTAAATTATCCTCGTACATTTTAATTGGTTTACATAATTTAATATTAAATGATTCACATAATAAGTTTCTAACAAAAATTACCTCTGAGACTGCCTCTGACATAGCTATATATTCTGCAAAAGTTGAACATTTAGTTACAGTATTTTGTTTATGTGTTTTCCAAAAAATTAAGTTTCCAAAAAATCTAATAATAAAACCTGAAGTAGAGTTTCGATCTATATTATCTCCTGCATAATCAGAATCTAGCATACAATCAAATATTTCGGCATTTGCATTATCATAGTATGTTAATTTCAAATCCTTAGTTTTATAAAGATATTTCAACACTCTCATTGCATATTTAAAATGTGTTTGATTGTAACAACTTTGGTATCTGCTTAAATAGTTTACACTGTAAGCTACATCTGGCCGTGTGCCTGTACTAATATACAATAATTCACCAATAATATTTCTATATTTTATGCTTTCATCAACTACTTGAGATTGCTCTAATTTTAAATTTGTTTCCATTGGAGTATCATATAACTTAGAATATTCTAAATTATATTTTGCAGCCAAAGATTCAATATATTTTGTTTGATTTAGGGTCATTACATGTTTATCATCACTGTAATCAATATCTATCCCAATATAACTTTTAATTTTTCCCAAATCCTTCATCGCAAATCTTTTCATCAAACTAGTTTTAATCTCTTCTATTATATTTTTATTTTTGCAACAAATCAAAAGGTCATCTACAAACATTAATATATATATATATTGGATCTTTGTATGCTCTATTTACATATAGACAGTAATCACAGTTACTTCTAACAAAACTTAATGTTTGAATAAACTTATCAAAACAATCATACCATACTCTAGGACTTTCTTTGAGACCATAGAGAGCCTTTTGCAATTTGAAAACTTTATTGTCTCCAGATTTATAACCTTCTGGTTGATTTATGACTTAACATGACCATTTAAAAAAGCTGTCTCTACATCCATTTGTTCAATAAATAAATTATTTTTGCAACTATATGACAATAAAATTTTTAATGTTTGCATTTTACCTACTGGCGAGTAAACATTCACAATGTATTCCTTTTGTTGGAATCCTCTTGCAACTAAGCTAGCCTTAAACACATTATTATTTTTCTTTTTATAAATCCACTTAACATCTATAACATTTTTATCTTTTGGTCTATCAACAAGTTGCCAAGTATTATTTTTATATAAACTGTTCATTTCAGAGTTCATAGCTACTTGTCATTGTTTACTATCATGGGAGTTCATCGCCTCCTCAAATGTATTTGGTACATTTGCATTAACATAATTGACATAAATAAAATGAGAAATTGGATTACCATATCTATTAACAGGGACTCTTTTTCTTTTTGGCGTTTCTACAGAATTTTCTCCGCTATCATTTAAACAATCATTTTTAATCAAATCTTTATCATTAGTACTTATCTCACTGGCATCTTCAAAATTTTCATCACATTCATATTCATTTTTAAGCATTTCATTTGACACATTTGAAGTTACATCATTATCTAAATCTTTATTTTCTGTTCTTTGATCATCTAGTTTTTCTAAGCAAATTAATTGAATGTTATCTTCTACTACTTTCACATGTCTATCGTTAATTATTCTGTTTTTCAATAGAACTCTATAACCATTTTCATTATAACCCACAAGAACTCCTAGTTGGGCTTTATCATCCCATTTACTTTTTCTCAAAACCTCAGGAACTCTGACAAAGACTCTACTCCCATATATTTTTAAATGCTCTACATTAGGTTTAATTCCAAAAAATATCTCAAATGGAGTTTTATTTTCAACAGTATTTGCAATGGTTCTATTCTTTAAATAAGCTGCTGTTTTTATAACCTCTGGCCAATATCTTCTTTAATTTTAGCTTCTCTCATTAAACACCTACCTATGTCCATAGCGGATCTATTGTATCTTTCTGCTACGCCATTTAGTTCATGAACATAGGGTGGACATGGTAACAACTCTATACCCTTTTGTCTAATAAAATCATAAATCTCCTTATTTAAGTATTCCTTACCGTTATCACACTGTAATTTCTTAACCTTCTTATTAAATTTGCCAAAAACAATATTAAAACCTACCTTAAAAATACCATATAACTAACAAATAATTATTCAAATAAACCACCTCGAAGCATTCCTGGTGCAAAAGTACCCATGACACTAGCGGCATTACCACGTTGGATGGCCAGCGCGAGTCTTTGCACCAAGAATGAGCCGGAGCGGGTGTCATGCCCGTTATCTCGGAGTCTGTGCCCTAATTCGTAGATGAAGCACTTAGCTTCATGGCACATTGTTCCCATTGTCGCTACTGCGATAGGAATAAACAAATATGTATTTTTCAGAGCTGCATATTTTTGTTTTTTTTTAAATGCTGCGTCCTCAGCAGCCGCTGCGGGTGACGATGTTGTACGATTGAGATGACTCGGAGCAAAGGTACTAACGCAAGTTGCATCCCATAAAAGGCACTTACCCTTTTTCCAGGGAACCAAAGTCATACCATCGGGTCTCTTTCCATCAGATCGGCTGAGACCAGGTGCTTCAAGGACCGCAAATACATCTGTGTGGTTCACATACGTTGCAACCTAAACGAAGAGCCACCGCTACACGCAGAACGTTGTTATCTAAAAGTGTACCTACATGAGGAGATGGGAGTGCATGTAACCAGGCTCCTGATTCAGGCCGAGTGACTGCTTTGAGTCTTGCTAAATCCGAGCCTGTTGCCTCTTCTGTAATCCGATCAACAACTCTCTTTGCACCAATGTCATCCCACGCTCCTTGGGAACATTGAGCTACAGGGGTTCCAAAGCCTAAATTAAATGACAACCAAGTAGAAACGGCTTCCGTCATGAATTGAATGCTTGATCTATCACCATTTGGAGAGATTAATTTAGTGACTAGATCAACAACTCCGTGAGCAGAAGCCAGAAAAGCTGGCAAACAAACGGCTTGCATTCTACGTATTCCTAAGCCACCATGACGTACCGGCAGTGCCGCTTGACTCCATTGAGTTTCATTGAGAGAAACATTTAAGATTGTTTCTAAAACATTTTTCATAGGAGTAGTTCGTAAAAGATAATTAACTTTTGGTAATGCGAAACAAGTTCGCAAAAGAATAAGCGCGATGTGTGCTGAAAGATCATTTAAACGAGCTTGTGTTTTAATGCCCGTTTAAATCAGTATGAATCAATTCCAAAATCTCGGTAGTCTTTCTTCTATTATTTTCAAAAGGTACATTACACATTTTACTTCGAATACAATTTGAACATTTCATTTCAGTGTTTTCAATTTTGTCTGACAAACCATCTACTAATTTATCACTAACTAATTTATTTAAATATTGAAAGTTCACATGGCCAAGTGCCCTATGCCACTTCTCTTTATGAGTCAATTGAATTGAACTTACATACATATCATTTGTATAACCTTTGGTTTATTTTATCAGCAACAACTATTAACTCTCTATATTGATTATATATTTTTGCATTTTCATATTTGGCAATAATAGTGCAACTCTTAGTTATTTTGGAAAAACTAAGCAAGTTTTGTTTTATACCTTTCACAAAGTATACATTTTTTAAATCAATGTATTTTTTATTATAATAATTTTGAAAATAAACTTTTACTATACCTACTTTTGTCGCTAGTAATGTTTTGCCATCTGGAAGTTTTACATCCCCTGGGTTTTTCAAATCAATGTAATTACAAAAATAACTTTCATTATTGACTATGTGATCCGTACAACCACTGTCTAAAAGCCAATTTATTTCACAATTATTATCATATTCTTCCCTTATCACAAACCCGGTTAAGTTATTTATTTCTGAACTGCATACTTGTAATGTCCAGGACTCAGATGGGAAATGATTGGACGACTCACCTCTGGAAGAACTTTTGCCTCTACCTCTGCCGCGACCTCTATAGAGTCCACCTCGGTTAAAAACTCGTTGGCCACGGTGTCCTCTCTGTCCTTGCTGGTCTCGGTAGCTGTTTAGTCCTTGGTTATTTTTCTGCGCATACCAGCAGTCGTTCTTCATATGGCCCAGCTTCCCACATACAAAGCATTGGGGCATTTGTTTTAGTTACAAATGTACTGACATTGTTTTTCTGATTTGGTTCTGAAGAAGTCATATTTTTCTCTTTTATTTTTGACTGTACATAATCAACGGTTCGTTGTTCTTCTGGAATAACATCAAGAAAATCTCCAATATAACTATAGCTCGGTGGCAGGGCTCTAAGTAAATATCTCAACTTCTCGGATTCATCTATCTTTCCTCCAGCCACTTTGAAATCATTTATTGTTTTCTCAAAATCGACAAAGAAGTCTTCTACTGTACTGTAATTATTCATTTTTATCTCTTCAATTTTTCCTCTGCATATTCTTTGCATGGCTGTAGACTGAGTTAGGTACATCTTGTCAAATTTGTTCAACATTTCAAATGCGGTTTTACATAAACTAATATATTCCAATTGTTTGTCCGATAATGTGCTCATAATAATCGTTCTTGCCTTTAAATCCTTCTTATTCCATTCAGCCTCAACATTTTCAATTTTACTCGACGCTGGCATCATGGCGGTAGCCGGGTCGTGGCATTCTTTGTACTCTAGTAGGGTAAGCAATCTCAATTTCCAGCTCGAATAGTTGGCTCCATCAAAAATAGGCAACATGATGTCCTCTTGCCTGCGTGGCCATTTTGATGATAATTACGTTTGATTTTACTGAATTTTTAGAACCTTTCTCAATTTTACATAGACACGCGGTATGACCTCACTCGCATTTTTACTTTCTTGATATTTCACTGATTTTAATTTTATACTGACTGATTTAAAAAAAAAACTACGGACATTACTATGAAAACTGATTAACCAAGCTCTGCTACCATGTTGAAATAAAAAACGTGAATTTTTGGAACAAGACTAAATAATTTATTTTCTAACGTACCTATTGCACCAGTGAGCAAAAACAAGAAGGATGAATGTGTTTACAGATTAAACTATGTCTAGCATAGATAAGATAATATAATAAGTTTGCGTCTAGAACATAATAGATGGCATTATAAATAACTAAGTAGATAACATAAGATTATTAATATTTACTAATATTACAACAAAAACAACATTTTTTTGCATATAAACTGAATGGGTAGAACGAAGTTTACCGGAGCAGCTTCTTCTTAAATAAAATAAAATACTTCTTACATAAAATACAAAAATCTCACCTATGTAAATACTGGTCGTACGGTAAGAGCGCATGTGTTTCCGCACCATAGAAGTTACTGTACCACACTCCAAGCAGTGCCAGGATCACAGGAGCCTTTAGAAATATTTTATTTAGCTTTAAAAATGTACACAGTAAAGGTTTAACATTATAAGAAGTGTTATTTACTATAATAAATACATTTTACTATAAGCTCAGCTCGGACTATGGCTTACATAAAAAAGTGTAATAATGTCATTGATCACATTAAATAAAAAACTAATTTATAAAAAAACAAAGTAAAAATCTGACTTTCGCACACACAAACTTTCGCATTTATAGTATTAGAAATGCGAAAGTTCGTGAGTATGTATGTATGTTTGTGTATTACTCTTTTACGCTCGAATCATCATCATCAGCCGGAAGACGTCCACTGCTGGCCATAGGCCTCCCCCAAAAAGCGCCACAAGTCACGATCACCAGCCGCTTGTAACCAGCGACTCCCCGCGACTTTGACCAGATCATCAGTCCAACGGGTGGGAGGTCGTCCAACACTACGTCCTCCGGTGCGGGGCCGCCACTCGAGAACCTTTCTTCCCCAGCGGTTGTCGGTTCTGCGAGCAATGTGG
>NJDD01000503.1:37591-69512 GCA_002245505.1 Calephelis nemesis
GGTGAGCCTATGTATGTACTAATCATAACTATTATTTGTAAAACCAAAGATGTCTTTTCGAAGTTTAATTTTAATTCACTAGCTCATAATCACAGAATACTTAATTTAGTAATAACATTATAAATTGGGCTAAATAGTAGATTGTCCTATTGATGAGGCCCTTCTATGATGATTTTATCCAAATAGAACAAAGAAACCTACTATATTCTATATTTTAAGCAGTTAAAACAATAAAGGACGAGTATTTTAATATTCGGTAATAAATTTATATTAATAATGTGTAATAAATTGTTAATTTTATAATGGAAAGGTAAGGCAAATTATTTAAGTTACTTATAAAAAAAATTTTAAAACATCTAATTTCAAACCTTATGTAAATTCAATTTATTGAAAAAGAACCCTGAAAGATAAACACCCTTATAAAAAAAATGTTCATGAATCAATTCCCGATTGTCACCGGTTTTTCCCCCCGGTGACATGCGGGAATTTTTTTAAAAGAATTCCCACATGTCACCGGCGCACAGTGGGCTGAAAATCGATCTTCATAGACATAGGAACTTGAATTCTTGAGGCTTGGTTTTTTTGGTGGATATGGGTAGTGTTGGTCTTTACTATAATGAAATATCTCATTAAAGTCAATTTGGCATAAAAATGAGTCAGTAATATTTTTTTTGCAAAATAATTGTATGAAGCTGGTATGAAAAATCCGTTTATTTTTTGACCTGCAAGGAAAATCGTAATATACTTTCAGGTGTCTGTAGCAGTGATTATTTGTGATTTATTGGCATACTCAGTATAACGGTTACAGGTGCAGAATTTTTTTAAAAATATTGAAAATTTAAAAAAAAAATTTTATTATTTGACTTATTTTAGTTCAAAAGGTACTACTACACAAATATAAGACCTTAAGTTAAATATTATTAGTATATTAAAGCAACCTAATATTTAATCTGCAAACAATTTAGTAATGATAAAGACAATTTACATAACAAAATAATTATAAATAATTCAACAAAGGCATGTTGTAAAACAATAATTATTAAAGAATACGAAACACTGAAAAACCTACAGAAAGTAAATAAAATACAACTATAGTTTGTAAATGATACTTTACTGTTAGATATCACTATCTTTGTCAGACTCATATTCGGAATTAGACTCTATATCAGACACATCCAAAAACTCAAACTGAGTTTCCGATCATTTAAGTATGTCTTAAATTTCAGTAAAAAATGCCTGCCTCTTCTTAGCATTAAACTTGCGTCTATGTGCACTGATAAAGGGATCAGAATATAGAACAACCACATTTAGTATGTCTTCATTAGAAGCTTGTCTGCTCTTTCTTCTTAATCTCCTGAAATCTTTGTTGCGGGACTTTGACGCTTCTTCTGAGACTTCCGATTGGCACAATGTCATTTTTTGCAATTATGTCTCCCCCATGTATGAGCAACTTATGGACAGTCGACGACATGTAGTGCCAGTCATACAACTTCACATATTTTTCTGCTGTTTTGCGGGCAAAATTTTTCAATTTAGGGACATCAATTTGTTCCCGAGAAGTTAAAGCTTGCAATAGTGCAGCAAATCTCAGTAGAAGTTCCTCGTTTAAACCAGTTATGGCTGCTGTTTTATTGGGAAACTCAAAATCAAACCCCCTTTGGACGTTAGATTTAGCTACTTATCTGAAATTTTGTTTGGTAAACTTTCAAGGATCCTCTTCACTGTGAGATCGGGTAACGCTTGGAGAGTTATCCTAGAGGATGAATCAGCAATCGTCACTGATTTTTTCGGTGGATAGCATTGAAGCTTGGCTTATTACCCTTTGTGGTAGGAGGGATAAACATATTTAGCGCCTTCTCTTACAGCTGTCTCTCGTTAAGTGATATACCTACTGCTACTTAGTCATCTTCAGGGAAAGAAGTAGCCCAAGCGCTTTTTCTAGAGTAAATTTAACTTTTTGAAATGGTTTTATGAACATCTCGTTGATTTTTGCCGCTGCGTTCGGATTCTTAAGGATATGCTGGATAGCGGATGCGACATCCTCACGACCTTTTTCTTTTAACAATGATACAGCCGAGGAAGCCAATTCAATTGGATCTTCGTTTTTATGATCGTCAGACCTCCTTTTTTTCTGTTAAGTTCAAATGCTTTTATAGTTCTTCAAATTGTCATTGCACCGGCACCGATGGATGTTGACGTTGACGGTTCTGGAAAGACTGGACGAGGCAATGGCTGCTGGACCAATTGTTTCTTCGATACTTGAATAGTCTTTCACGCAACTTGGCCAATCAACATTTGCTGAAACCAATTTTCGTACTGGTTTCTGAATGTTTCAGGGATCCGTTGTAATTTCTGCCTATTTTGTTTTACAGCTCGTGTAAATTTTCTACAGAATTCCTTGAGAGTTGCATGGTCTTCTTCAGAAAGGTATCGACCGAATCAAGCTGTGACTGTCCCGAAATACTAATACTTAATACTAATACTTCTTGATTAAATAAGGTAGTTCCACTTTTTAAGAGAACGAGCAAGTCTAAGTTGGACGACAGACTAGCCATTACAATATTTTGCGATAATAGAGTAAATATGTGGTAAGTAAAGTACACGAGTGTTTACGATAAACTGAACTAAAAAGTAATGTTGGGTTCTATTTATTGCTGGTCACAAAGAATTATGATTGAGATGTTTCCTAATTACCTTTATTTGGGATCACAGAGCAATTATCATATTTATGGTTACTAATTGATTCATTGGATGATAGTTTTAAAATGGTTTCTGAGAATCACAGAAGATATTATAGGAAAGTTAATGGGCTTCATTAGGTGTATGAAATATTACAATGAAGAATCACTTATAGATATAAAATTATGTTTTTGTTTATCTAAATAATATTTTGTAAATCTATCGGGTTCAATGTGAATCATTCATTAACGCTATTCTTTTGATTCACAGCTAACGACAGTTTTATGGAATGTAAACATCACTAATTTCCATATTTAGATAACGAACTTAAAATAAAGGCTTATTGTCTGTATAGTACCATTGGAACTAAAATACGTTGATTAAATAAAAATAAATATACTAATAATACTTTAATGTACTAGTAATATTAAACTTAAGGTTATATATTTGTATAGTAGTACTTTTTGAACTAAAATAAGTAAAATAATTATATTTTTTTTTAAATTTTCAAAATTTAAAAAAAAATTCTGCACCTGTAACCGTTATACTGAGTTTGCCAATAAATCACAAATAATCACTGCTACAGACACCTGAAAGGATATTACGGTTTTCCTTGCAGGTCAAAAAATAAACGGATTTTTCATACCAGCTTCATACAATTATTTTGCAAAAAAAATATTACTGACTCATTTTTATGCCAAATTGACTTTAATGAGGTATTTCATTATAGTAAAGACCAACACTACCCATATCCACCAAAAAAACCAAGCCTCAAGAATTCAAGTTCCTATGTCTATGAAGATCGATTTTCAGCCCACTGTGCGGCGGGGCCAAACTAGGGGGTGACATGCGAGAATGACCCCTTGAAAACAACTTGTAAACGTGACTCAGAAGTGAGATGGGTCTATAATTTTTTAATAAGGTTTTGTCACCTTTCTTGAAAAAGAGAACCATCACACTTCTGGTCCACGCTTCTGGAACAATGCCTTCGAGGATGACGGAATCAAATAGCTTCTGGAGGACATTAAGTATTGGCATTCCACCCGCTCTCAGTAGCTCAGCAGTAATTCCATCGTCCCCCGGCGCTTTATTGTTCTTTATTTGTTTGAGGGCCATCCGAATCTCGTACAGGCTGACGTCCGGGATGTCTTCGGTGTAATGCCGGGTGAGTTTGGCTCTAGGGTCTTTAGCCAAACTAACAACGGGTCGTGTTGAATTGTACAGCTGTCCATAGAACTTCTCAACCTCTCTCAAAATCTCAGCCTTAGATGAAATTACGGTGCCATTTTCGGTCTTCAGTTTTATCAATTGGGTCTGGCCACCAGACAAATCCCTAGCGAACACCTTGGAGCCCTGATTACGCTCAATAGCCTCTTTAATACGAGACGTATTAAAGGTGCGCAGGTCTGTCCGCAACGCCTTGGAGACTTGTCTGTTTAGCTCCCTGTACTTTTGCATGTCAACTGAAGACTGCAACCGCATTTCATTTCGTTCGCCCATGAGTTTGAGAGTAAGGTCTGAGAGCTTTCCAGTTATTTTCTTGCTTCGGGTCTTAAAGAATTTCGACCCGGCCTCTTGGACAGCTTGCACAAACCCATTGTTCAAATCGTCTGTTGATTCGCATTCTGCCAGGCATTCGAAGCGATTTTGAAGTTCGAGCTGAAAGTTTTCGGTATTTTGGCATTGGACTGGGGTTGGACGGAGCGTAGACTTCATCAGCCGTTCAAGCCTTGTGTCTCATTCAATGTGCCTCTTACCATCCGATGATCACTACCGGTTTTCAGCCTGTTGATCACAGAGACATCATTGAATATGTGGCGTCTGGTAGACAAAATAAAGTCAATCTCATTTTTATCGACCCATCCGGGCTAATCCAGGTCCATTTACGATGTGGCTTTTTTCTGAAGAAGGAATTCATCATAAAGAGTCCTTCCTTCTCCAGAACTTCAGCCAACCGTTGGCCCCTCGGATTACGCCTACCAATACCAAATTGCCCCACTTTCAGCTCATCACTCTCTCTTTTACCCAGCTTTGCATTGAAGTCGCTCATCACCACCGTGTAGTGCGTTTTGGAGGTATGGATGGCTTTTGATATATCCTCGTACATTGCCTCCACCTCGTCGTCAGAGTGCGCCGAAGTCGGGGCGTAGACCTGTATGACCTTCAGCGAATACCGTTTGGTAATTCTGAGTATCAGGTACGCCACCCTTGTCGACACACTCCCGATCGCCTCTACATTGTTGATGAGCGACCTCCGGACAATAAACCCGACACCGCCCTGGGATAGGGCGTTACCTTCCCGGTGGTAGAACAAGTTACGCTCGAATGGCTGAACTGATTTGTCTAAATTTAAAACACAGATAGATTGTGACGTGGATTTTAATTTATATTTTAATATAGGCTACTTTTAGTTTCTTTTCTTTAGTAAAATGTCAGTCTCTTACATTCTTTTCCAACGGTGCCGAAGTGAAATGGTTATCCATGAAGCTGGCTCCTTCTAGAAGCTTTTCGAAGTTGTCGTAGCCGATGTAAAGGGATATGGAGAGGCCGATGGCGGACCACAGAGAATACCTTAGGACAAATGATTTTTTACTTTCATGACATTCGATTCAAACAAGCTTATATTAAAAAATATACGTCGCCACAGAAACTCCCGTCTTACTGCAAAAAAATTAAACAATCGTTGAACATGCGTTTTACTAAACACAATCTAAAATGGATTCTCAACCAATAACAAGCTGTCTGTCCACGAGTAGTATGTTATTGGTTGGATACAAGTTCTAAATAGTGTTTAGGTAAACAGAAGTCTAAACATTTTTTGTAGTGGCAAAAAAGTTCGAATGAATGTTTTGAATATAATTCATGTGTAATGGTACAAGTAATACATACCTTTAATGATATGTAACTTCACGCCCATACCCGAAATTAATAGGCAGAGTTATAAAGGCACCCAGAATTAACCGAAGGCACCACCCAACAATGTGATGAGTGGCATACCTATTGTCAACCAGGCTCATATTCAATCCCAGGAAACAATATTTAAATTAGAAAATTAAAAAAAAAACAAATTGTCTTTTTGTTGTCTGATCCAGGAACCGGATACAGAACCTCATTAAGATCAGTCCAGCACTGGACCACTAGACCAGAAAGGTGACTAATGTAATTAAAACTCTCAAATAAATTCCTAATATTATAAATATTAATTTAAGTTTGTTTGTTCCACTTTCACGCGAAAACTACTGAACAAATCTTCACGAAATTTTCTATACATAATCTTGGAGGTATTAAAAGTAACATAATATATTTATTTAATGACTCAAATGTAGATGAAGGGCAGGTAAAATTTATAAGAAAAAAATAATACAAAATTAAATTAAAAATTTAAAAAACCCCCGATACAAGACCTTAATTTTCTTTTAAAAAGTAAAACAATTACTGACATTCGGTTATTCTCTCCACTTTCACCCCCACAACTTAAAAGCTCAACCGATTTTCATCAAACATGTCTAAGAACATAATTAATTACCTTTAATACAAAAAAAACTAAATTGAAATCACTGCATCCGTTCGGGAGTTATGATGCCACAGACAGACACATTAAACTTATAACACCCTTTTTTTTAATCGGGGGTTAAAAGTAAAACATACCTTCCTCCAACCCAGTCCCAGAATCCGAACATGTTCTTTGGGTCGATACCAAAAGCTGTCACCTTCTCTGAGTTCGTTGAAAGAGCGACGAAATGCTTCGACACCGCTGATGGCTGTTAAATAGTTTAATTATTATTATTATTTTTTAAATCAAAAATGTTTATTCGTTTTTTTTTTTGTACATTAACACATTGCGATCGGAGTCTCCTTTTAAGTGCAAGCGCACTTAGGTGACACCGCTCTTCCATTGAATATTTTTTTTATTATTAATTATATAAATTAACTATCTTAATTAATAATTTATTTTAAAAAAAGGAATTTTTACGCCCATATCGCGGAAAAGGTAGGCAGAGGCACAACCAGGGCACCCACGACTAGCCGAAGACACTAAGTCCCATAGTGTGATAGGTGGCAAGCCTATCGCCAACTGGGCACATATCCAATCCCGACCAACATTTTTTTTATTAGAAAATGGGAAAAATCCAATTTTCTTTTTGTTGGCCGACCCGGGATTCGAACCTGAGACCTCATGCAGTCAAGTCCAACACCCGGACCGTTAGACCACAGAGGCGACAGAAGGAGATTTTAATTATTTTAATTAATATGTTAATTATTAAATAATATAATTATTTTCTAATAAGAGGATAACAGTTATTATCATTGCCCGCCATACTGTGATTGTTAACATTAAATAAAAATACATATTTCTGACGTTTCAGTTCATTTTATTAGCGACCCGTTGCAAAAAAATCGCTACAGTAACTTATCCTTATAAGGTAGGCATATTGCGGACTTTTTTGTAAAACTATAAACGTTGGACAAAAGGACAAATTGAATCTAACCCTAAAGTAAACAAATTATATGCTTATGTTATGGGTGTTAATAATACTAATAATGTGAAAGATCAACGAACAAGCACTCGGCACTCCTGGTTGACTATTGACACCATAAATGTTATAGGCCCGTCGCTGTCTTTCGGCCTGTTTGTTAGGCCTATTGTGCAGGTCTACCGGCTACTGGGTGGATCTCTACCAGGACAAGTTGCTGCACAGCTGTCACCAATAGACACCAAAGATGTTAATGTGCATAATCAAACTGAGATGTGTATCTTATTTATTACACTAAAAAAGATAAACCAGCTGGCTCTTTTAATTGCATCGGTTTAGAAGTTTAATTTTTTCACAGCTCAACAACAAAGTGAAATGGATTCCATTTTTTCTTTTTGAAGAAACCCTAACAATCATGTTTTGCCAATGTCCAAAGCCAATACTATGCCATCATGACAATATCAAACAAAAATATATTTACTTTCTTAAATTGCCAAAACACAAGTCGCCTATAGACACCAAGTAGTTATGGTGCGTGACAACGTCTCTTGCAACAAGCTTACCGGCTACCTTAACCCCTATAAAAATATCAAGAACTTACATCTTTAGCAGCTTCCAGGAACCAGGTCTTGGCTGAAGTGGCGTTGGTGATGGTCTCCTGGGTAGTGAAGGTTTTGGAGGCGATGATGAAGAGCGCAGTCTCGGGGTTCAACCGCTTCAGCACCTCCGCCAGGTGCGTGCCGTCGATGTTGGATACGAAGTGGACCTTTACAATTGGCAAATACATCATATATACGGTATTTTCTTATTAGTAATCGAAATTGAGTGAATATTCTGGATATTTGATTGGATATTTAAATACTAAAAAGAATGGACTCGCATCATGTAAGCGAAACAGCTGAAAGTTCAAACTTTGTAGCGACAATAACCACCTTATGACCGCCTTGTTGGTCGAGTGGCTAGCGTACACGCCTAACTACACCGACCAACTCGGGTTCGATTCCCGACGGGGGCAGGCATTTGTGTGATGAAGATGAAGATGTCTGCATTTCCGCGTCCGAGTGTTTATTAAATTCATTCTGGTATCTATTTAAGTATTTCTATGTATTAGTATCGTTGACTAACACCCATAACACAAGCAAACGAAGAAATAATTAAATAGATACCATTATAAATTTAATAAAAACCCAGACTAAGCAATACAGACGGCTATGTTCATCATATAAATGTCTGTTCCCGTCGGGAATCGAATCCGAGCCTCGCAATTGGTCGGTGGAATTGGGCGTGATGGAACATTAACTCCTAGGCCAACGCTGTCCAAAAAATCAAATAAGGATTATCTCCCAAAACATTTTAAAACGCATCGTTCGCTCTAAATATCTATTTGCAATTTCAATCGTGAGAGCAGTGTTTTTTATTAAAATTAAGGTATTCCTTAATAAAGTTGTCAATCTTAAGTGAAGCTAGACAGAGGGAAACAGAATAATTAACATGAAACTTCTTTATCTACTTATGAGAGAAATTTGCCGTCACATTTCCCTTTTACGTTTGTTGACCTTTAGGTACGCTCTAAAAAATCCACTGTATGTTATCGCCGAAATTCATACTGCATTCGTTGATTTTTGGTTCGCTTATCTTCAAGCTAGCTTTGCATTGAAGATCTTGCAACGACTTAATATTTTTTAATTAAACTTCTTTTCTGTGATGCTTCACTAATGCTGATGCCATTAAGAAGTTTAACTTACATGTATACACAATAATACTGACACATTTTTTTGAGTTACAGTTATTAACACTTTGACTGTCCCAATAATATAGTTACCTTTCCATTACCAAATGTCCAATACATTAGTTCAAATTCATTAACGGCCAATATTAATAATCAATCCTAATCCAAAACTCGCTGTCCAAGATTGATATTTTGATCCATTTCTATGTTATCGCTTGCCAATAACATATCTGTCGACTGGATAAGTATGGCAATTACGTCTGGGATAGGCCGGCGGATACGCAGCTATCTAGATTGCTTGAAATCCATTAGATTGAGATACATTATTAACATTGGCTGTATATGTAATGCACGGTTATGCCACAGTTGCAGTACTGTTTCAGGGATCATAATTTCTTGGTTATCCACTCTTAATTTGATATACCTTTATCACAGCATGTCCATGTTCTTTTATTTGCATTATTTATCTGTCTCTATGGTGCTATTAAATATAATATGTAAAACTTTAACATCAATTTACTCAAAAAAAAAAAGATTTTGTGACATAACACCTTCATACATTCATGTCTTCAATTATGTTGTGATATGATCAACGTGATATACACAGTGGATTTCATGTTATGCACCGTCGTATCGAGCCATATAATGCATGGACAGTTAACGTTTTAAGATAAGCTCTTACCTTCAAATTATTGGCGTATGGTTTGAGAGCTTCCGTAACCATGAGAGGACCCAAGTCGGAACCACCAATGCCAATGTTAATCACATCTGTTATGGCTTTACCTGTGTACCTGAAAACGATACATTTTTAATAATAATAATAAAGACTTCATTCATAAACAGTTTACAATAGAGTATTGACTGTTTTTCTTAGTAGTTCACAAAATATATTTCTTTGTTCAGTGTGCCTCAAGGCATAGGCTTCCTCCAACTCCTTCCAGAGTTTTCGGACTTCCGTCACTCTTAACCAAAGGGGATCTTAGGTCAGTTTTAGATCTTTTTCCCATCTTTTTACTATGTAACCTCTGTTTCTATATCCATCCCTAAGGTACCAAATTTTTTTTTTTATGATATTGGAAGGCAAACAAGCAGACAGATTTCCTGATGTTAAGAAATTCACGCCGCCTAGAGACACCAAAGGTGGTAATGGTGCGTTGCCATCCTGAGGCCGGGATGTTAGGCCTCGAGCAAAAGTAAGTTTACCGGCTACCTTACCCTCCGAACCGAAACACGTCATGACGTTATGGCGGCAGGAATAGGTAAGGCGGTGGTACCATACCGGGCGAGTCGCTGCTAAACTCTACCACCTAGTATGATGTCATGGTGTTAAGTGTCATCCTTTTGCTGCACTTTTCCTCTTTGCATTCGAGCATATGTCCGGTCCATCTCAATTTGAGTTGGTCGATACATGTTAGAATGTCAATTGTCTGTATATCCCTAATATATATATTCCTGAATGTATTCCTTAGTTAGATTTACTCCTAACATACCAACTTCTCTTCATAATTCGCTGACATATATTTTTACTTTAAAATGTATATAGCAACAATACTGTAAATTATACTAACCGAGTATTTAACTACAACTCGTACTCCACTAGAATGCGACCCCTCCCGCTGCCTCGCGCCCCTTATTCACCACAAGTGCTCAGTAGTGGTAGCATCTATGTTACCGTTATCTAAACGATCTTTTATCAATATAAAAAAATGATAAGTTAAAGAAAAATAACAAATGACGTCACAGCGCGAGGGGCACAGTTAGCTTGTACGGGTTGCATGTGCTTATAAACTTCTTCGAAATGAGTTCAGCGCTTTAACAGCGGTAGCTAAAATAGCGGTAGAAATATAGATAAGGTAGACATACCCTTTCCAAGAGCCACTGATAACCTCTTGCGAGAAGTCCTTCATATGACCCAAGACAGCGTTCACATCATGTGTCACATCCTTGCCGTCAACCAATATAGGGCGGTTTTGACGATTACGAAGCGCTATGTGTAGGACTGCCCGGTTCTCAGTGAAGTTGATTTTTTCACCTGAAATTTTTACATTTCACTCTTAACTAAAATTAGTATAGTCTTTATTACTTTAGTTTACTCGCTATTTTGCATGCGTAGAATGGATTTTCATATAAACTTTCGTAACTCGTTAATAGTCCCTAAAATTTGATTTTTGAAAAAAAAGTGCTTTTATTTGAACTTGGATCTTTAATTAAGTACAAGCATATTAAAGGTCATCAAAATCAGTCCCGTGGTTTAGCTGTGAAGGCGTAACAAACAAACAGATTTTCGCAATTGCTAATATTATAGTAAAATATGAACAAATGTAATAATTAAATATTTTAATTTACACGTATATAAGGTCTTTTCTAAATAGTGCTCGAATTTGTACATAAATATACACTTTATATTCCTTATGTACATGCACGAGTTGATTCAACCCGTACGACGTTGACGATATAACAATATCAGCTACGAGCATAAGCGCGCCACTTTTTAGCAACAATAACATTTTTTAGTAAAGTTGTATCTTCACGCCCATATCCCCGAAGATTTAGGCACAGGCACAACCAGGACGACCACGACTAGCCGAAAACACTAACAAAAGAAGCTTACTTGGCTAAGCAGGTGATGAAAAAACGCTGTGCGAAGTACGACATTTAGCTATGTGTTTGTTAAGTCAAGCCATTCAATTCATGAACAACACTTAGTTCAATAATAATCAGTTCAGGACCTCATGAACACCTGGACCGCTAGACCGCAGAGGCGATAATAATAATTTTAATCGCCTCTGTGGTCTAGCGGTCCAGGTGTTGGACTTAACTTCATGAGGTCTCGGATTCGATTTCCGTATCGGGCAACAAAAAGAAAACATGGTTTTTCCAATTGTCTAATTTAAAAAAAAATATTGCTCGGGATTGGATGTGTGCCCAGTTTGGCGATAGGCTTGCCACCTATCACACTGTGGGACTTAGTGTCTTCGGCTACTCGTGGGTGTCCTGGCTGTTCCTCTGCCTATCTCCTAGGGAATATGGGCCTTCGTGCGTGCGTGAGTGTGTTCGTGCGTGCGTGCGTGCGCGTGTGTGTGTGATATTATAGCTTTTTTGTTTTGATTGATATGGTTTTTAGCTTCATTTCATGTTGGTTTGGTCTTGTGTTATTAAACATTTCTAATTTTAGTGTTATAAAAGTGGCGAAGGTTATAAATAAATGAGAATGTGGATGGATGTCAAGTCGTTTGGACTTTTGCCGAGGGTGGTGTCAAGAATCCCTAAAACTGGCGTGTTTGTATGAAAAGGACAATGAATGTTGAGGAAAGAATGTCAGACAAGTCTTTCAGAATCCTGAGATTTGACACTCGATACTCTCTGTCTACCCCGTAAGATACTTAGCGTGAGGATGTGTATGTATAAAGCTATCCAATAGGAACTTTTTGAATTATTGGAATGTGATAAAAATTAAAGATAAAACTTTCTTCAGTCCATAAACTAGATGCCACATTTAATTATGGTCAGTGAAAGCATTGAGATGTGAATGAATGACAAACATACTATTTTATCTATAAATTGGATAAATTTCTTTATTACTTACTTTATCATTACAACTTTGCATTGACCTCTAAAATGTTGTCATTACAACTGTCAAAAGTTTACATTTTTATTATTCAACATAAAAATAAATGAAAGACTGATAAAGAGAAGCTGACACATATGTTTTAATTACATAAGAGAAAGTATTTATTAATTTACAAGCAACATTTGACTTATAATAACACGTCTACTTGAGTTTTATTCCATGAATTATTAATGAAAATTACCTTAAGGAAAAATATTGCACAAAATATGTTCATAGTCTTTGGGTGTTTAGTTTTGCTGTCATTGTTCCTGTTACTATAAGAAGCAAAAATTAAGTAATTGATAAGTCTCTATTCCTTCTTCCAAAGGTTGTCTCTGTGAAGAAGAGCAGATAAACTAACCTTGCAATTTTTCTATACCACAATGTAATTAGCAATAAAACATACTGCAAAATATAATTAAATTAGATGTCACCTGTGGCTTTGCTCGCATGGCAGTTAATATATTTACTGATTATAGCCCATTAATAATGACTTTCATACAAAGAGAAGAATTTCCTCTGGAAATTCTTTCATAAAGTTTCATGTTTCAAGCTTAAAAAATGACAATCTTCCATACAAACTTTCAACCCGTATTTTAGCCCCTTAGGGGAAGAATTTTCAAAATTCCATTCTTAGTGGGTGTCTACTCAATAAACAAACCTACTTACCAAATTTCATAGCTGCAACTCTAACAGTTTTTGCTTGGCGATGATGAATCGGTCATCCAGGACATGTTATTTTATAAATATAGACTAAAAGATATTTTGATCAAAATTTACCTTTAAACATAGCATCTCTGGCTTGTTCAACTCCACGGCTCTTCGCTAAGTTTAGAAGTAAGTTGTAAGTGGTATCATCAATACGGTTCTTTGAGTAATCTAATAGAATGTCACCATCATTTGGAGTTGGTATGCGGAGGCTGGAGAAAAAATTTCACTTTTAATTTTAAAGAAAGAAAAAATTTTGCCCCAGATAGGATTTGAACCTGTAACCTTTTGTCTCAAGCCGACAAATGCTTTAACCATTTGAGCTACTAAGGATTCAAGTCCCGTGGCAAAATTTTAAATTTCTTTCTTTACCGTTAAGAAGGGTTTTTTTTCTTTGTTTAAAATATAAGAGCTGAGCATTATTAGTGACAAGAATATTATTTGATAGAAAAGATGGTCAAAGTGTCAAGTTGGTGTTAACTCATAATATTAATTAACAAAGCTCAGAATTAATTACCAACTCAGGTAAGCAACAATTGTATGATGAATGAAGACAGATAATAGACACACATCTTTTCTGATGGTAAGAGGCATATAAGAATAAGAGGTCTATAAGAAAAAGAGAAAATATATTTATTTGCAGATGCATGTTGAATTTGTTACAAAATTAAGCATTTTAACATATTCTAACACATTGCAGTGTGCAAATATTTTAATATTTATAAAAAGTAGTTAATTATTTAATTATGTAAATAATGTTTTAATGTTCATGCAAAAAAAAATATGTTATATTTATTACAATTATAAACAATTTTAAAGTGTCAATAAGTTTAACCCTTTCTACCGTAAAATACCACCTACTCCAAACCTATCTGTCAGGAGAAGATATCCATAGATGTTGTGTGTCACTACTCTGTGGCTAGGATGATGATCAATTGTGCATGATTACTGCCTACAAAACTGGACTGGATGGACTCTACAGGAACCTGACACTATCATTACAGTGTCATTAATAAGTAATGTGGTGGATCCTTAACCAGGCAAGCACCAGCACAGCATTCTACCACCAATGGTCTTGTTGTAGAATGGATGAGATTGTGTCCAATTATGGCTTACACTTTCATTACAAATGAAAAGTTTAAAATGTTTTACATTCTACGTTTTATTGTCAATTGGTGTTTTAATCATATCATAGATCAATGATGTAATATACATAATAATAATAATTAATAATTACATGTTACATTAATGAATTTGCCTAATTTTAACTAAAAAAGGTCAAAGTGACATTCATTCCGACCTTTAAATCTCGATTATGAAAGTATGATATAACATAGCGCCTTTTTGTGAAATTTATGATAACACAAAAACAGACCATATGGGATATTATGTTCGTTCGACGTCCGTAACAAAAAATAAATTCATATTTTTTTTATAGCGAAATCGTGTTCTAAATTCAAAACAACTTTCACGTACCTACCTGAATTTATTGAAGCGGTCGGGATTTTGTTGAAACAATTGTGGAATGTTAATTTTATCAGCGTTCGCATTGTAATACTCTTGCAGTTTTTGGAATGCAGGGTCCTCTTTTAAATTTACTTTCGGTTCCATTTTAATAACACAAATCGCCGGGTTTCTCACTGAGCACGAATTCCGAAACTGTATCCACAACTGTATCAAAGTTGATGATAACAAACGTCGTTGTGACATTTCAATGACATTTGAAGGTTATTTATGAGTTTAAACATTGCTTCCAAAAAAGATGTTTCAGTGAAACGTTTTTCAGTTTATTCATAAGGACTCAGCATAAAGTTATCTTAATCAAAACTGGCTAAAATTATGCGTGTGATTGCAATTTTACAGGTAGTGTGATAAAATTAACTGAATCAGGAACGATTGAATTATCGTTTCGACTTTGCAATTAATTCAATAACGATATTTATTCTAAGTCACAGTTTTTATGTATTAAGCTTGTTTTGGCTAGGACACTCCCGTGCCCCCAGTTACTATTTTGCTAATAAATATGAAGGAAAATAAGCACGCGAATTGAAAGTAAGTTGGTAGCACAAATTATAAAATATATTTATAAACAAATAGTTGGTACTATTGTACATGCCGCTTAAAGGCACCAAATATGTGCCTTTAAGCTACCCACTTAAAGCTGGGATTTTTAATTTCTTGGATAGATAAGCTAAGTTTACTGCTTATTCTACTTTGCAAGTCAGAAAAAGAAAAACCAGAGCCGGTTTACAATTTTACCATAAACTGCTCAACGGATTTTTACCAAACTTCGTGTACAAACTTAAAAGTACCCTTCACTACGGGAAAATCTTTTGTTCTCATCACTAACCACGAAAATTTATTTCAACGCGTGTACGAAGTCACGAGCCACAGCTAGTTTCAAGTTTGGGGAGTTTTTGTTTCCGGTAAGTCCAATTCATTCATAGCGCACTATTTTGCCTGTTTTGTCACGCCATAATTCGTACATGTACCTACATTTTTTTGGCGGGACATTTCAAATTAAATAAATTTATTTGAATTTAAGTATCGATTTTCGCAAAGTAACGCCTTCTTCTATCATTTTTTTAGTTTCAAATTATTTAGGATGCTGGATTATAACCTAAATAAATTACAATGGTCCATGTATACATACCTATAAGGTCTTTTCAAATTAGTGCACGACATTTTACCTGGACATTCTGAATATATAACTAAATCAGTAAAAAATATAAAAAAAATATCGTACTTAAAATAAATAAATTACAACATTTTTAATAACTCATATTCAGTTGCTCAAGTTCAATGACCCGTCACCCGCGCCCGCGCCCGTCCGACGACACGTGACACCTAGATACTAGGTATGGCGCGTGTGTTACATTTATTGAGTGTCCTATCCCAATGATAGGCTTTGAACTGATTGATCATAAAAAACTAGTGAATGTAGGCGTGTGGTAAAGATAAGAATCAGGCTTACGTATGCACCTAACTACAAAAATGATTTACGTACCTACCTATTCACACTATTTACATTCATATTTAAACATATCCACCATTGTAGGTAGGTACTCAATGCAAAACTTAGCACGGTTGTTGATTTGTCTTTAAGTATTGCTAGTAGGTTCCTATTTTTCTATAACTTTTTAAGGCAAGGTCAGTTCAATTGTAAGGTTCACAACGTCAGTCAAATCTTCGACCCTACCGACATGAAGAAGTCGAGAGGCGTCAGGTCAGGTCAGGTGATCACACTAGCCACCCTCTATTAAAATTTCACCATTGGAAAGGTACTCATGAACACTTCGCGAAAAATAAACGCAAACACAAACAAAAACATAACACATCCCAAACACGATCAAAAATCAACCGATTTGAAAAATGACTGTATTAGAAATAATAATTTGTAAGGAGCGCCCCCGCGCGGGGCGGGAGTCGACGACGGACGATCGAAGCGGCCAGCGCATCGATACATGACCTTGATCAGAACTTACAACTATGATTTTTTATGACAGCAACAGCGGTTACTTTCGCGGCTCACTAATAATTAATACTTAGGTAAGTATTACATATTAAATTAAAAAATAAAATACTGGACCGAGATATTTGTACTGTGTGACATGTAAAGTTTTTTAACTGATTAAAATTTCGATAAAACAAAAACATTAAGGGCTTTTAGCAATTTAACAGATAATAGTAAATTACAAAATACCTAGTAGCCTGTAGGTACAAATAAACATTAAGTAGCTAGGTACTAGGTAGTGACAATTCACGCGGCAGCCGTGAGCGGTGAGACAATCAGCTGTGAGCTGCGAACGAGAGTTCGTTGACCCCCATGCGTTACTGCGAGAATTAATTGTTGTAATATTTTATTTATTTTTCGTTTTAGATTTTTTTTATTTTTTATGTTTCCAGACGCGCATTCCGAGCCCGTGGTTAAAATATCGTTAACTAATTTGAGAAAGCCCTGTATACATAACTACGCATGCACTAGATACTTCCAGTAGTCAGCTCATCCACAAAGTTCGGTAAATTTGGAAAAAACCGCGAGTTTACGGACACGTTAGCTATTACAAAAAAACCGGTCAAGTGCGAGTCGCACACGCGCACGAAGGGTTCCGTACTATCATCAAGTAGTCAACTATGGCTCGCTCGCTATGCTACCTCTCCCGCTACCGCGCTGCCTTTGCATAGCATTCGCCTCGCGCTCGCTTTACCACCATACCGCGGCGCGCGGTCGTTTTTGTTACATTACTCAAAATTACGTTTATTATCGCCTCTGTGGTCTAGCGGTTCAGTTGTTGGACTTGACTGCATGAGGTCCCGGGTTCGAATCCCGGGTCAGGCAACAAAAAGAAAATTGGGTTTTCCCAATTTTCTAATAAAAAATGTAGCTCGGGATTGGAAATGTGCCCGGTTGGCGATAGGCTTGCCACCTATCACATTGTGGAACTTAGTATCTTCGGCTAGTCGTGGGTGCCCTGGTTGTGCCTCTGCCTACCTCTTCGGGGATACGGGCGTGAAGATACTTTAAAAAAATATGTTTATTGTATAGGAGCCCCCCTTTAATATTATAATAAAGTAAATTTTACTTTATTGTTATTTAATTATTTATTTTGAAAGGGAATATACAAGTAAATATTCTGTGAAAATTTGAAGCGTCTACCTGTTACCGTTTTTAAAATTGTGCAAAATAAATACATAAAAAACACGTTTATTGTATGGGGACCCTTAACATTGTATTAAGCGTCGTTGACAATGACGCGCCAACGAAAATACATAATTTGTGAAAATTTCAGCTTTCTAGCTATCACGATTTAAGATGCAGCCTGGAGATAGACAACGGAGGCTTAGTGATAGGGTTCCGTTTTTACCCTTTGGGTACGGAACCTTAAAAGAGATATCGCCAAGACATCGGTGTTAAATGCATCCGGATTATTCATAGTAGACCTCTTTTTCTAATTTTGTCATTTTAATTAAATTTTCGTCGAACAGCGCCTCATTGTAATAAGCTATGCAAATGAACTAACTATACCAGTAAAGTTGTAAATCTCGTTATTATTTGAAATTTATTTTAGTTTATTCAAAATTAATTCAAGTCTGATATTTAAAACGAAAACATTTTTAAATACCCACTGTTTCTTCTCGACTTCTGACATTTTAAGATATTTAGTTGCCAAATGTCTTTGTATTTAATTTTGATAAATAATATTTATACTTGTGTAGTGGTGAAAGTATGAAGCTATATTATTACTGAAGGTTCCACTCGTAATAAAGTCCTCTGACCTTTGTTCCGAGTCTTTTTGAAGGAGACGTGTACATAAGTAAGACAGCAAGTATTTAGAAACGACATTACGTCAACCATCCCAGGAACGCTTATGGCAGTAATAAATAAACGTATTCCTAGGCAAGTTACACAATTGAATCTAGCTCAAAGTAAGCATATTGTAAGATTGTGTTATGGGTATTAGTCAACGATACTAATACATAGGTATATGTACCTGAATTTAATAAACCGGACCCGGAAATGCAGACATCTAAAAGTTATTCACACAAATACCTGCCCCCGTCATGTAGGCCCACGTAGGCGTGTACGCTAGTCCTTCGACCAACGAGGCGGTCAGTATTGTATCTATGTTTCTAAATGTCCACAAATAAAAGCAACTTTATAGCATACGTCATAGGGCTGTCTTTCTCAGATTTCAATTAGTAAATATATATTGGCGGCGAATCTGCTATTCACAAACTAATTTTAGATGCATGCTATCTGTTTCAAATGAAACAAAAACAAAAGAGATGGAACGCATTAGACATGTCAGATTAATCCGGACATGTCAACATCAGAAATGTTTTCAATCAAAGCTTTAGTAGTCGAGTGATGGATTAAACGTCTCTAGAAACATCGTTTACAGACAAATCTGACAACATTAAAATAGTGTTTTGTCTTTTTTTATTGTTTTCGTTAGAAGAAGATAGCGTTAACTTAAAATTAGTTTAGTGGGTGCGCACCAAAATTACCACCACTGTTTTTGGTATTAGCATTGATTAGTATATATTTATATATATATATTGTCTTTGGTATTATTGAAATAGTATTGTTTTAGGAGTCTCCCAGTCCCAGGTCTTGGCTAGGAATATAACTTCCCGTAGTATTACAGCTTCATTGGTGAAAGCTAGAAATGTATTTGTAAATAAAACACCAATTTCATTTAACTTTTATTAGTAACGGAATTATATAATTTACAAGTTCGTTACAATATTCTTTCTTACAGCATAAGTCAATATTGAGCCGATAAGTCTTAAAATTTGGTGTGAGATTTTTACATACATGCATTTTCGCGCCAATTTCCTTACAAAGTAGGTAAAGTGCTACATTCATAACTTTCATACAATTTTTAATTTATATTTTGGCTCCCTTATAAAACTATATCGCTGACTTCTTTAAGCTAAGTATTGTTATCTCTTTTTACGTCACGAAAAAGGATGCTCGAAATTTATAATTTTGACATTGACAGTACCATAGATGGAAATTACAATATAAAATAAAAACGTATAATAATAACAGAACGTTATGTGCCCATTTATTTGAATTAAGAATAAATAGTTAAACTTTATCGAGTCCCAATATAACATTGCTATACTCAATTTTTTAACAAACGAGTACTAAAAAGTGTACTGTATTGGTATTTATCCATGTAATAGTCTCAATAGTAACATTACTATACTCTACTTTTTTAACAAACGCATAAAAAAATTGTAATGCATTGCTATTGGTCCACTTGATCAATGTAAAGTTCATTTCAATCAATCCAATTAGGCCTTTACAATTTGACAATGAGAACAAACGCTTAATGCCCGCCCCTCATAATGCTAAATCTCACTCCGTCATTATTGTAAATATGCGAAGGACACACTCAGTACTCGTTGATTAAATAAATAGGCTATAGACGCAATGACTGCTATATGACTAAAGGTGCATAAAGGCGGTCTTTTGGCTTTCAAGTGATCTTAGTTGTCTCAAAGATAACCTTTGAGTGAAAGCAAAAATGTACGCTATTTAATAAAAGAAAAATACCAAAAAAGTTTTTTTAAATATACACAAAAAATAATAATACTTTATTATAAAATAATGAAGTATAAAAATATGTTAATGACGTAAAAAGCGATATAACATTGACGACTTGGTATAACATCGCTTTCTGAGATGACAGCAATACAAATGAAAACAAAAACTAATTCGCAATTCTTTTTATCACAATAAAGCAAATATGTATAATAAAGTATAATCAATATTATTAACGACTATTATAATTATGTATTATGACTTTAATATTGCTTTGGATTATAATATCTTTTCATTTGGAGAATGACATATAAATCCTTCTCCAAAATTGTATAATTAACGAAAAAAAACTGCTTAATATACAACCAGAGCGTTTTAAGATCTGTAACAATATAATTTAGAATGCCGGTAGAAGGAAAAAAACTAAACCGTAACCTTTACCATATTTGGTATCTATAGACGATGTAGGTGTTCTACCAGCACGATATCTAATTAAGTCTAATATTTTAGCATATCTAATTATTTATTCAACTTGTTAAATCAACACGAAAAAATTATATTACTATGCTTTCGGTTTCACACAAGCAATAAAATCCCGTATTCTACAGTGATAAAGGTTGGTTTAGAATAAAGATAATAATAAAAAAAAACAATTTACTATACACAATTATAAGGTATAATTTTGTTCACGGGTACAAATTTCTAAAAATTTAGCAAGTAATAATAGCTTATGTTGCAAAGGTTCTCGTACATCTATCATGTATTGAATATCGGTTTTCTACTATATTTTAAACAAAAAAACTAGCTGACTCGGCACACTTCGTACTATCTTACTACAGCAGCGCACTTATCACGTCGAATTGTATTTTCAAACCATCTAAAAACCAATTAAATACACACAAAAGACGTCCTTATTATCAATAAAGGCGTTTATAAATCACGTGACACACACACATACAGAAGAACTATCACTGTGTGGTATAAAACAAAGTCGTTTTCCACTGTCTGTCCGTATGTATGCTTAGATCTTTAAAAATACGCAACAGATTTTGATGCGGTTTTTTTTGGTTCAAGAGAAAGGTTTGCGAAGGTAGAATGGGCTACTAATGAATTATAAACCGCAAGTTTCCTGTGTATTTGCAGTGGAAAATGCCATTATAAACACGATTAGCTACACAATAATCAAGCGCAGTAAAACTTCAACAACCGATTCCAAAAATTTCATTGGGTATCACGTCACGTTTGATACTTCCTTTTTCGAAAGATAGCAAATGGTACCGAAATGGTCCCAAATATATTTCATCAAGATCCTACAGTAGTTTCTGAATTATACTTAATACATCAAGCATAAATTAAATATACATTAGTGAGGTCGTCAACATAGGCGAAAAATTTATGCACTATTAAATAATTCAAAAAGCACTAAACGGATCATGATAAATTTCGAATAAATATACATTAGTGAGGTCGTCAACATAAGCGAAAAATTTATGCACTATTAAATAATTCAAAAAGCACTAAACGGATCATGATAAATTTCGAATGGGACCACCTCGGACCTCCTCTATTCATGACCTATCTTTCCAAAAAAGAACCACCAAAATCGGTTGGCTATAATATTAGCCGAGTAATCGCGTAAAAAATACAAAAAAAATACAGTAGAATTCAGAACCTCCTTCTTCATTTCAATAGAAACTAGAAAACAATTACACTTGCGGGTAGATACAAAATTGTTACAAGCAAATACAATAATTAGTATTACAAGATCAAAGTCGACTTTCCCGTAGCGCTGAAATATTCTAGCAGAGATTATAAGAAAATAAAAAGCTCGATTTACTCTCTAAGGCGATAAGGTACAATTTAGATCGTATATAATTATGACATGCAAGCCACAATGGGTCGGGTTACAGAGTGATGAAGATTCGCTTCCTGTGCAATACCACAGCGACCGCCAGCCAAATGAGGGCCGTGGCGGCGTGGGAGGCCAGCAGCTGGCCGTGGCTCGGCGCGGGGATGTCCCAGTACAGGGGAAAGTGGTTCTTCAGCACCACACTGCCTATGTACAGGAACAGGGCGTTCTGACCTGAAATAAAAATACTTTGTGTGATAATTTCAAATATTTTTATGAATGCTCTTATTTATTATTTATTATTATATCATAAATGATGCCAAAACTTTGGACCCTTTTTTACGAAAATTGCGGGGACGCAAAAGCATGAAATTTGGCACACTTATACTTTATGTGTAGGAGAAGTGCAGAACGCTAATATTTTTCAATAATAATGATTATAAAGACACTACCATGCAATTGATACACGCAAACAAATATATTAATGATAACAATAAAAGATCACAGATAGCGCACTAAAAGTTTGAAAACAATATTGTTGGTCTTGAGAAATGAAGATGCCGTTCTTATCAACAAGATATTAAAATTTATTATGGTCGAATTTCGACCAACGGGCGACCACTAGTAATATTTATTTGTTGATGAATTGTGAATTTTTGAATATTTTAGTATGGCAATACTGTCATGGTATCGACGGTTCAGTACTTAGACAAGCTGTGTTCTTATAGGCAAATGACATTAAATATGTTATTTGAAGAAGTGCCAGTTTAAAAAACTGTTACAGTAATTTGAAGTAGTGTTTAAATTTAAATAAAACCGTTACATTTGTAATAAAAACTATCAAATCGTGGTGTCCGTGTATGACATCATCGTTGATCAAGGGCTAGAGTACACGTCAAACTCTACCGACCAATCGCAAGGCTTTGTGTCGACTCCGGAGGATAGCAGACATTTATGTGATGAATATCTCATGTTACCGGGTCTATGCGTTTATTATATTTATTCAGGTATCTATTAAGTATTCCTATGTATTATTTTTACAAACGAGTAATGAGTTTGTCCTTCGCATATTTTCGATACCGAAAGAGTGAGATGCAGCGTTATGAGGGGCGGGCACTACGCTTCTGTTCTTATTGTCAAATTGCAAATGCGCTTTCTGATTGATGCACTACAATTTTTTGGTACTCGTTTGTATAAAAAATCAAGGATAGTAACTTTGTCTAACCACAAGCATACAATTTGCTTGCCTTGTGGTAAGATAGATTTGTGTAATTTGTCCAGAGATTTGTTTTTCTTTACTAGCTGTTCGCCCTTGAATGAGCGTAGAAAAGTTAGGATTTTCATCTAAGTTTTCATCTCCCCAGGTGGTAGAGATTTTAAAAAAGTATCCCATGTTTAAATTATGGTCTTTGTCTAAATGCTTATCAAATTTTATCACAATATATTCAGCGGTTTAGCCACGAAAGAACAACATAAAGACAGACAGATTTTTGCATTCAAAATCATAAATAAAAAAGTATGGGTGTATCAAATGAAATCAGCGCGCGAAAATAATATCAAAACACAGGTAAAGCCACATATATCGACTAGTTCACCGGTAAGACATGTAGACATAAGGGCCAATTTTGAGGTCCCTATCTAAATAGCTAGTCCAGATTTATGTCTGTCGCTTATAAAGTAATTCAAATTTCAACATCGTTTAATATTTGAAATTATTAAAAGAATCTTCTTCATAGAAATTGTTTCTTTGTATGCCTTCCTTATTTGAAGTCTTAATGATATTGATTTTGACCTCAACATAAAGATAGACAGACTTTCCCATTTATAATCATAAACAATAAAGTATGGATATATCATACGAGAATCTCGAGAGAAAAACAATTTTAGAACAAAGATAAAGCCACGTGTATCGGCTAGTTTACCAGTAAGACGTGTAGACATAAGGGCCTGTTTTGAGGTCTCTATGCAAATAGCTAGTCCGGATTTATGTCTAGACTACCGTCCACAGTCGCTTATAAAGTAATTCAAATTTCAACATACCTAGTTTACATTTTAAAATTATTAAAAGAATCTTTCTCATATATTAATCCAAATTAAATCATTTTATTTGGATTTAGGTTCAAACAAATCGTCTACTGGTATGCCTCCCTTATTTGTAAGTTTAAATGACATTGATTTTTTCCTTATAATTGTAGATATCGAGCCTTTTTCGGGCGTACACACTTAAAAATGCATTAGCAAAATCAAATCAAACAAGTTATTTGACGTAGGTCACTACACGTACACTTGTCGACGTCAAAAGTTATCACATCTTAATAATAAACTTTACGCAAATAATTACACCCTTTCAAAAAAAAATCGTTGATATTGTGACGAAGAAATCGTTGGTATAATTAATAAACAAAAATTATTGGTGTCTAACATAATTATGAACTCTTTTTTCCGAAGGTGTTTACAAAAATATAAGAAAAAACAATCTATGGATAAAAATCTTTTGCAAAAATATGCAAAAAACATTTCAAGCTTCAAATTTAAAAAATCAACTTACCAGCATAATACAATGGTCGTCCACCCCATTTGGTCTTCAGGTCCACGAAGAAGTAAAGCACGGCCTGTATGAAGAAAGCCATGGAGGCAGTCACCATGCAGTAGGAGACGGACCAAAGGTTCTTGTTGATGGGTATGGGCCCCCCATTCTGGGAGAACTGGCACAGGGCCCCACCCACCACTCCGAATATTATGGACCAGAACACCCAACGCATTATACGCGCTCTGCAAAACAATCACACCTATTGTATATGAATTTTCTTGATGGAACGCAAACTGAAAGACAAAAAACTTAGGATTGCGAAAATGTAATGTGCGGGAAAAAAACTTTTTCACATTTTTGCAATACAGGATTTTTATGCTTTCTTCAATAAATTTTAGTTTCATTTTTTTTGCTTGTTTTTCTTTCTACTTCTTATTTGATAAAAACAATGAGATGGGTCTAGATGGTGCCGCCGACGGTTCCACGGTCGATCTTAGAGGTTAAGCCAGTTCGTACCTACAAGATTTTATTTTCGAATAGTTTTTATCTACAAATGTGTGTAAATAGCAAGAAACTAATAATTAACTAATGTAATACTGCTAATAATTACTCATGATTACAACATAAAAATTAATTTAATATATAAATACGTGTTATTATTACTAATAGATAATAAAAAAATTACAAAAAAATAAATCAGTCGATCTTAAACCCTTAACTTTTTCTCAAGTCGATCTTCACAGCATAAAGGATAGACACCACTGGTCTAGATGTAAACATATCTAGGTGGTAGAGTTTCGCAGCGATTCGCCCGGATTGGTACCACCGCCTTACCTATTCCTGCCGCCATAACGTCATGACGTGTTCCGGTTTGGAGGGTAAGGTAGCCGGTAAACTTACTTTTGCTCCAGGCCTAACATCCTGACCTCAGGTTGGCAGCGCACCATTACCATCCTTGGTGTCTATAGGCGGCGTGAATTTCTTACCATCAGGAAATACGTCTGCTTGTTTGCCTTCCTATAACATAAAAAAAGTCGAATATCTTAATTGGAATACACACTCACCTAGCATGGTTATAGACGAGCATGATCCTTGTGGCGTGTGCCCCGGCCTGGACGACCAGCAAGCCCGACAGGATCCCCAGGATACCCTCAGGGTCGTGAGGCAACATAGTCTTGTAAACTTTCCGGAATCTTCCATGCTGGTAAAGGTGAGATGGTCCCAGGATCAACCTGAAAACATTAAAATAGTTAAAAATTTATGCGGGATACTCAAGATTTTACTGAATGGTTTTCTTTTACTAACTGTCAACTATTACAATTGATGAAAAACTGCACCGCCGTTACAGGTCGGTTAACTAAAGCTGGCACGTTCACAGTACTCACACTTATGCAATTTCACTATACTGGATGTTCAAAATAAAAGATTTTGATTCAAAGTGCGACTCGACAAGGCCCGTATTCAGAAACTGATTTTAGTTAGGCCACGCTGTATATAAAAACCGTAGTAAAAGCAAAACAATAATTTCCCTTTCACACTCATAAGTTTGACCGCGCAAGAAAGAGACGGGCAGACTTTTCATGATGCGACGTCACGCCGTGCACTTATTAACAGCCGCTACACAAGCACAGGTTGTAAATGTGTTGTACGTGCCAGCTTTTGATAACCGACCTGTATAAAGGACCCTTTCAAAATAGTTGTTACACATTTTTCCACTTTGGAAGTGTCTTTCCGCAAAACTATTTAGTTTAGAAAAAAAGACAAAAAAACCTCTACATCATTTCTGAAGACCTATCCATAGACACCTCAAACTTGTGCATATTATAATGAAAAAAAAATTGAGGTTTAGGTCCAAGTATGGGAAACCCGCAAAATTTATTGCTTTTTTGTTTTTGTATGAAAATCTTAATGCGGTTCACATAGTACAGTGACATACGGACGGACACACAGACATGATGAATCCATAACGGTTCTTTGGCTAGGGAACCCTATAAACACACTCAAATTGAGAAAATCCTCCTTTTTGGAGTCGGTTAATAAATATAAATATGTTGCAGTATATAGCACAATACTTTTAAAAGAAATGGCTTAGCATTAAGATATGCATATAATATTGGTGAAACGTAATTATAAAACAGCTTATTACACTTGCTTCGAAAAGGCTTAAATTGTAACTTTCTTGAAATACTGCTGTAGGAAGCAAATCACTATACTTTGCAGTAGTACTAAAGAAAAGTCTGCCAAAACACGGCAGTAACATCATTAAGAAGTACAGAAAAAAATAAAAATTATTATCAGGAAACTGCTGAAAAAACAGGTTTGCGTTCCTGTAAGTATCAGAATTTTAGGTATTTAATATGATATTTATTCAGAATCTACTTTTCAAACTGCGGAAAATCAAGTGTGCTATCCTGTAACTATTTTTAGCTGAGGTATATGTATGGAACTTGGTACATATTTTGATCTCACTTCTTTTATAGGCGAAGCATTCCCATATTATCGAACTTGGCAGCCTTTCACATTTATGTTTTGGGTGGGATGGTATTTATCAATTACCTTTGAAAAAAAATTATTTGTGGAATATGAGTGTTACAAAATTATTTAGGCATTCCAACTTATTCTACTAACTTGTGGTGTGCAAATATTGTAATAGGCATTAATCAAATTAGTTATTTTAAGTATTTACTTATACTATTTAGGGGTCGTTCAAGTAGTTCAAGTATTATTAAGCAGATTTATTACAATTAATTACTCCCCTATCCCCCTTGTCAGCAAAAGTAAGGAAAGCTCCAACCCCCTCCCACCATGCTTACGTAAACATTTGTCAATAAATTTATTGTCTTTTTTATAATATAATAGTTACCCTAGTCGGATCTCAAGCGAGTGCCTAAATGTATGCATAATTTGCGGGAATCCCGGAAAATGTGTTTCGTTTTCTAGCAAAGACAATGTGAGGGTTGACATTCGTGTAGAAAAGTAAATAACTACTGATGACGTCATCATCATCTAGAATCCCCTACCCCTACGTCATCCAAAATAAGCAAAGCAAAGACAACCCGCCCCTCCAGGCTGCTCACGTAATACTTGAACGGCCCCTTACACATTGTTTTTTCGTACTGATTACAAATCATTATTTATTAATGCAAAAAATTTTTAGAATGTAAATTAATTTATCCCTGTCTACCGTAAACTACCACCGTTTCCAAACCTAGCCAGACAGGAGAAGAAACGACAAAACAAACTCCCCGCCAACCAGGACTATAACCAATCTGCCTTTTCCTTGAATTGCAATCATGGAACAAAATAGATAAAATTGATATAACTTATGTTTTACCTTTTTTGATGATCTTTTCTACGTTTCCTTGTGCAGAATAGAACATTAAGAAGTAAAAGGACCAAGAAACGCAGGCCTGAATCAAATCTTCAGGCGAGGCCTCTTCAGACTCTTAGGTTTTGCCAGTTTTCTATTTTAGGTTTAAGGCTTCTTGGTTCCGCTTTTTCGAAATTGTTAACTTATACAAGGAAAGATATATTTGCTTGTAAAGAGGTTTTTTATTATTTACGTGCTAGAACCAATCAATCATGTCTGCAAATGTACCGGGGGGATGAATATTTTAAACGATCTTCTGTCTTTATTTCTACCATTGTTATTCGGTATACCATAAGTCCGTAAAGTAGTATAAGTCCACAAAATTCTTCAAGCTTTTAACAAGATCTTTACGGAGAATGAGTCCTTTTGGGTTTGCTGTTATTAGTACCATAGTAAAACAGTTTTTTGGTGCTTGATAAAGTGCTGTGCAGTAGTTTTACGGGTAGGGATCCATCGCTTTACCTATTCCTGTCGACATAATGACTGTCATGTTTCGGCCCGAAGGGTAGGGTAGGGACTTGTACAATAGGTCCAAAAATCCCAGCCGCAGGATAACGACGCACCTGTAACATCTATGATGTCTATAGGGCACGGAGAGCGGTGTGCTTGTTTGTTGGCCTCTCAAATTAAAAAGCACCTGAATATCGCTGGACTGAGGAAGGAAAATGCAATATTTAGGATGTCTGAGGTGGGTAAGTGGGTACCTGTCGATGTACCCGGCGATGCCGGCGGTGCAGTTCTGCAGCGAGAAGTCCCCGAGCGCCGTCCGGTGCAGCCCGCCCGGGCCCGCGTACCCCGCGGGGCAGCCGGGGGCCGCCACGTACAGGGTGATGCACACCTGGCCACCACTTACTCATATATATACAGTAGTTACTCACAATTATATAGTAGTAACTAGTAGTAGTAAGTAGCGGAGATAAAGGGTAGTTTTCGTGACTTTAAAAGGGGTCATCATCATTATCATCAGCCGGAGGACGTCCACTGCTGGCCATAGTCCTCCCCCAAAGAGCGCCACAAGTCACGATCACCAGCCGCTTGCAACCAGCGACTCCCCGCGACTTTGACCAGGTCATCAGTCCACCGGGTGGGAGGTCGTCCAACACTACGTCCTCCAGTGCGGGGCCGCCACTCGAGAACCTTTCTTCCCCAGCGGTTGTCGGTTCTGCGAGCAATGTGGTCTGCCCATTGCCACTTCAGCTTGCTGACTCTCTGGACTTTGTCGGTTACTCTCGTTCTCTTGCGGATCACCGAATTACGGATCATATCTCGCAAAGAAACACCAAGCATAGCTCTCTCCATCGCACGCTGAGCGACTCTGAGCTTATTTAAGAGGCCCACATCTAACGGCTAAGTCTCAGTTCCGTATGTCATCACTGGTAACACACACCGGTCGAAGACTTTCGACTTCAGGCTCTGCGGTAGTTTGGACATGAAGATACCCTATAACTTAAAAGGGGTGGAAAATATATGTTTTTGAAGTGAAAACTTCTTTAGGCGCCGTTGAGCGTTTTGGTAGAGGGTAAAATCCTCGGTTCGCGTCACCGACATGCTAATGATAATAGTATATCTATAGCTATGGAGAGCCAGACTAGCGCACGCGCAGTAGCCTGTGTACACGTATACACTAATACATCGACTATTTCTGACTGACAAGATAATTGTATATTAATTATTTTTTCAACCACTTTGTTCCTGATTTGTTTAACCCATCATATGTAACTAATAAGTAAAACATAAAAAAATGTTGCATATAGTTTTAATTACTCTTAACTTAATAGTTCCGTTTTCACTTCTATCGGCAGTCCCACGACTGCTACTGTTTTTTATTTCCGGCGAAAATTGACTTTTTCAAATTTTTGGGTTTTTATATTGATTTCACAATTATTTCATTAATACTATCTAACGCAACTCTATTTTAATTTAATATCAAATAAATAAATCATGATTACTAAAAACAGCGAAACTAATAACTACAATCTAAATACGTAATGCCAAAACTTTGGACCCCCTTTTTACGAAATTGCGCTAACGGAGGAACATGAAATTTGGCACACTTATAGTTTATGTATAGGAGAAGTGCAGAACGCTAATATTTTTCAATAATAATGATTATAAAGTACATTAAATCAATAAATAAAACATTACCCACACTACCATGCAACTGACACACACAAACAAATATATTGAGTTGACGATAAAACATCACAGATGGCGTACTAACTATTTATATTTATATGCCCCAAAGCCGGGGCGGGCCGTTAGTAAAGTTATAAATGTGGAGCAAGCTAAGCGTAACTCCAGGAAGAAAAAAGAAAATGACAATAATTGACATTTGACAAATGATTTGAATGATTGTTAGAACAATTACAATGATAATATAAAATTTAATAAAATTAAAATAAAAATCTTGCAATGTGATATTTGATAGAAGCCAGTGAAAAAAAGTATGATAGTTTTGGGGACTTTTATTGTAAAAATATCTTTGGTTGGTGTCAAATTAAAATTGTTAAAAAATTAAAACAATTGTTGACTCAAACTGTTACTTATGTTAATAAAAAATAATATTTTGTTGAAAATTAGTCGAAATTTTTGATAATATACATAACCATCTTATGGGATTGTCAGTAAAACTTATAATCTTTAATTTATTTTTGAAAATTCGATATGTTTAAAAGAACAACCTTTTGATGGAAATTGCAATATATACTGGGTAAACACAAGATCGAAAATAATTTAATAAATTATAAATATGGCTTTTATACTTGCACAGCGACGAGAAGAATGGTCGCCAGCCATTGCTGCCAACCAGCTGCGATGTCACGGAACAGAGAGCGACCTGAGGAACCACTCAAGAACTTCATCATCTCTATTCAACCTTCACCAAACGTTAATATATCTATCTATAGGGTATTTTTAAATTAGTGCTTAAAATTAAGGCTCGCTATTCTATACTAGCTATAGTTATTTTATATATGATGCCCATTTAAAAGATAGACATAATATACTGTTGCAGACATTTTTTTAGATAATTTCAAGAGGAATAATTCTTTTATACATATATTTTTGGTATCTTGAACTGTTTTCGCAGCGCATGCAACGGAAGCCCTCAAGCATGAATAATTTTCCCCGTTTTTTTAACATTCTCCGTTATTTCTTCACTTCTAATAGTTGTAGCGTGATGTTATTTAGCCTAAAGCCTTCCTCAATAAATAGTCTATTCAACACAAAAAGAATTTCTCAATTCAAACCAGTAGTTCCTGAGGTTAGCGCGTTCAAACAAATAAACTCTTTAGCTTTATACATTATTATAGAAGTACAGATAATTAACAGAAATATGAAAAAGAAATAAAAAAACAGACTCAAAATAAACAAATCATAGCACTTTTAATATACCGCAAAAGGTCGATGACACCGCGAACGGCGAACAGCTGGGAGCGCTGTCATTTTAGCGACAACAACGGTGTTTTTAATTTACTTATTTTTATTTGGGATTTTTTTATAATTTTTTACTTTTTTAGGTACCTATTCCGAGTTCAAAGGTGAAGTATTGTTAGCTAAAAGTAAAAAAAAAGTATCTTCACGCCCATATCCCCGAAGAGATAGGCAGAGGCACATCCAGGGCACCCACGATTAGCCGAAGATGGTGAAGAAGGTGGCAAGCCTATCGCCAACCGGGCACATATCCTATCCCGAGCAACATTTTCTTTTTAATTAGAAAATTGGAAAAAACCCAATTTTCTTTTTGTTGCCCGACCCGGGATTTGAACCCGGGACCTCGTGCAGTCAAGTCCAACAACTGAACCGCTAGACCACAGAGGCGATATCGTTAACTAATTAGAAAAAAGTGTCAGTGTATATACATATAACTAGTATTTCGCGCGGCGCGGGCTGCGAGCAGCCCGCGTGTGATCCGCCGC
>NJDD01000504.1:0-12261 GCA_002245505.1 Calephelis nemesis
GGTGCTGTGCAGCAACTTGCCCGGATAGGGATCTACCGCCTGACCTATTCCTGCCGCCGCACCATAATGACTGTCATGTTCCGGCCTGGAGCGTAGGGTAGACGGTAGACTTGTACATTTGGTGTTACATCCTGGTCACAAGACAGCAACGCCCCTACAACATCGATGGTGTTTTAGGCCACGGTTATCTCTTACTATCAGGAGAGCTATGCGCTTCTTCGATAGCCTCTACGATAAAAAATATATATTTATATTTCGAAAAATACTTCGGACCTCGTACCTAGAATGCTTCTAATTTCAAAACAATACTTCGGGCACATTACTTTTATAATTTAATGGTTTGTTTGTTTCCGTGTCTCATGACAATTACCTTACCGATTGCGGTTTTGCAGTTTGAAGGATAGGGTTCTAACCTGTCATCGAAATCGATGAAGCACGAGCGAAGTACGATTGAAAAAATAATATTGGTCAGGCAAGCAAACCCACTAACGTAGGCTAGTATATTTTAAAATAGAATATTAGATCTTAAAGATGTTTTCATGAAATTCTTGTTTGTTAACGACATATGAAAACTGAAACAATTGAGATGGGGTTTTCACTTTTCAAAGGATAATGGTTCAACCTACAGTTAAGCCGAAAAGTAAATCCTTTTAATCAAAATCAGAGAAGTTCGAGCGGAAAAATCCCAGATTGAAGAAAATATTTCGTATTGTATAGTTACCAAGTGCTAAGGATGGCCTCAGCACTTGGTGGACCGACATTACCCGGTAACCTTTTGTTTTTTGTTGTTAACTGATAAATTATTTGTCAATAAATTCCATAGCCCTGGAGATTCCATAGCCCGGGTGACTAATATTGTTATTTCATATATTAAAAAAAAATATAATAAGAGAAACAGCGAATCTATACTTGCTATCGTCGGCACTTGGTAGAATTGCATTGCATACACACTTTTTTGTGGTAAGCACTTGTACTTATCCTCTATACCCTGAAAGGCCTGATGATGCTGTAAAAAGTGAAACCGGTTGGCTAAATAGTAACGTAAAGTATTAAACAAAGTGTATAGTGGATAAGTACAAGTGTTTACCACAAAAAAGTGTGAAACAGTGAAAGTTCATTTAAGCAAATACAAAATAATAAAATATTTCATGGTTTAACGCTTGCTAACGAGGTCGATGCGATGCTAGTACTCAGATCAGATATTATATAAATAAATAAATATCCCTGGACAAGTCACAAAAATTGAATCTAACCCCAAATAGAAATACTTAAATAGATACCATAATAAATTTAATAAACACCCAGACCCGGAAATGCAGACATCTAAATGTTCATCACACATATGCCTGCCCCCGTTCGGAATCGAACCCGAGCCTCGCGATTCGTCGACGCAGCTAGGCGAGTATGTTGTTGTAAATGAACATACAGTTCCATTTTTATTATCAGTTACAATACAGTTAAACTAAACAATTTAGTTGTTTCTTCGTAATTAACGGGATTTATGTTTAGGAACGTAATGTTTATCCAACCTCAGCCAGTTCGACAATCTACCACCAGACTCTTGAAAGATCTATCATCCTTAATAAAACATTCCAGTAACGTTTTAAGACCTTGATGTGTCGTCTCATAGGTTGAAAATACTAACTAGGTTCGTTAGTCACACTTATCTAACCATTTCGCCTGGGTAAGTCCTACCTTACTATTCCTGCCGCCCGCGTCGTAGCGTAAGTACTCGCTGTTTACGTATTCCGCGCTAGAGGGTGGGACAGTAGGTGGCCTAAGGTCTACAGACACAACCAAAACAATAAAATCTGACACCGATTTAGATGTCTTAGAACGCATAGGAAAAGACTCTACCATCTTTAATTAAACCCGAGACTAATATGGTTCACACAAATAAAACAGACAGACAAACAGCAAGAGTTGTATCGTTTGGATAGCACCTACTTAATTTAAACGAAGTAGGCAGAGGCACAAACATTGCATCCACGACTAGCCGAAGATACTAAGTCGCACAATGTGATAGGTGGCAAGCCTATCGCCATCCAGGCAGATATCCTATCCCGAGCAATATTTTTTAATTAGAAAATTGGATAAACAAAATTTTCTTTTTGTTGCCCGATCCGGGATTCGACCCCGGCACCTCAAGTAGTCAAGTCCAACAACTGAACTGCTAGACCACAGAGGCGATAAAACGACATAGTAATTAATCGATTTTAAAAAAGAGGAAGTTCTCAATTCGACTGTATTTTTTTTAATGTTTGTTACGCTTTTACTTTACTAATTACAAACCGATTTTGAAGTTTGTTATCTAGGAAAGTAGGAGATGATTCCTAGGAAGTTCCATATTAATTTCATCATTAACCGACTAGTATTTTTAGAGTTATACTTAATCAAATATACTAGATATGTATGTGGTACCATCCCGGAAACATTTTTTGTCTTTCAAAAAAAAAGATCAAATAGCGAGGTAATACTTAATTAAATAGTTGGGAGTCTCTTTTTGCAGTTATACTGTGTTTAATTATTGTTTTTATACTTTGATTAAGCCTTTTTGAAGTAACCAAGTTAACCACTGGAACTAATAGTTATCGTTGTAAACAGCGACGTGGGTTTGCTTTAGTTATTCACATACGGCAAACTAGTTTTACAGTTATATTACCGGCGCATCATATGTTTACTTCTTGTTTTAGCCAAAAAATATTGTTTGGTTGATATTTATAGCACACTAACGAAAAGGTTTATTCGAACGGTTAGAGTCTCTGCCCAAAAAGATATTTCAGGAGTATTACAACTTAGCGTCTACAAAGAAAGAATGAATAGGCGCCTTTTGACTAAGTACATTTCACCTTGGACCCTTTTTTACTTTCCATCGGGTGAGGTAAGAATCGTCATTCTTAGTTATTAGTACCTACTAAAAACACCTATAAGCGTCGAAAACGTACATGAGTGTGTATCTTGTAGATTAAAAATATTTTTATGTTTACTAGTGGTCGCCCATTGGTCAAAATTCGACCATAATAAATTTTAATTTTGTTGATAAGAACGCCATCTTCATTTCTCAAGACCAACTACTTTGTTTCCAAACTTTATTGTGCGCCATCTGTGATCTTTTACCGTTATCGTCAATATATTTGCTTGTGTGTGTCAAATGCATGGTAGTGCGTGTAATGTTTTATTTTTTGAATTAATGCACTTTAGAAACACTATCATTAAAAAACATCAGCGTTTTGCACTTCTCCTACATATAAACTAAAAGTATGCCAAATTTCCTAAAAAGGGGTCCAAAGTTTTTGCTTCACGTATTAATATAATGTACCTAGATAATGACGTACGTATTGGGTTTGCGACCCGTACGCCCTCTCTCTTCACCTACCGGTGGGTCATTGTCATCTTCCACAATAGTGTAGAGGTAGTTCCTGTGTACCTATTCCAGCCATGACACAATGGGGTCCCCATTGTGTCATGGCTGGAATTCGTTTTAAAATATATACAATTTTGTCGTTAACATTTAAGTGAAAAATAATATGATATTTATAACGTTACAATGAAAAATATTAAAACAATATGATAATTAATTAAAACTAACATAATTTTTGTAAGTTAGACATTTAAAAAAAAATTGAATTGACTTTAAAAATATACACAACCTCATAAGTCACGACTATGAAAATATCCACAAGGAAGGTATTTTTATATTTGTCTCTCGTAGTTACATAACATACCTTTCGTCTCTTTTTTTCTTTTTAACGGATTACTTATTTATTCCCTAATAGTTCTCTAATCTCTCACATAATAATAAAATAATTTTTCTAATGGTAAGAAATATACATCGCTTATAGACACCAACAATGGTTAGGGTGCGTTGCCAAATTGAGACTGCCTAATAAGGACTCTTTCGCAAGTAGACCATCTGCCTTCCAGACTGTGACAGTCAGTGACAAGAATGAACGTTAATCCTGACGATTTGTCACAAAACTCTGCCACCTTGTGCCTTATTTCGTACTGTTTTGGTCCATTGTATTTTCTAGTTACATATAAAAAATTTTGGCTAGATTTTAATGTTTGGTTGGATTGTGATGATTATTTTTAGATAATGGCATATGTATGGTATTTAGTATCTATTAAATAAATGAGCGTCTATACTCTAAAGTTCTCGGCTGTCTCTGTCTATTTCACAAGAATCAAAGCGTAAACATATTTACTTTAAAACTTATGAAATCATAGAGGTTTCACAGGCAGCCTTGAGCGCTGTGAAATGTGGTTGTTAATCAAAATTAAAAATATACCGACGCCGAGCGGAGATAGTGCCTTATCTAACGAAACCACAGCTTATCAATTACTGTGATGCCTATCTAGGGTTGTCAACGCTTAGATATTTTCAAATTTTTTAGCTCCTATATATATAGTTTTGGAACAAAAATATTAACCGTAGATACTATTTGAATTCCTTCTAATTCTCGACGATTCTCTGCTGTCGACATTTTTAAGATCTTACCACCACAAGATAAGACACAATTATTTAGTCGACGAAAACTGTAAAAACCGACTCCAATACCATTACCACAATATTTAGGCAACGAGTAATGTACCTATGTACGTTATCGATATAACCTGATGCCATTTGTCCGATCTTAATTATATTCATCTGGTACCATCCAGAAGAGGTGGTGGTACCTACCACCACTACTGGATCATGAACAGGTGGTTGAATTATGTGGTTATTATGCGGTTCACAGTTACTTTTTTACACATTTACTTACCAAGTTTCAGTTTCATTGTAATTTTCAGTTACAGATTCAGAAAAAGATGCCGTGACATACTGGCGGACAGACAGACAGACAGATATGACGAATCTGTAAGGATTCCATTTGGGCCTTTGGCTACGGAACCCTGAAAAGGAGGAGATCTCAATCTGACTTGAAACTTTTGACCGAACACATTTTGCTATAAATGTTACTAGGTGGTAGAGTTTCGCAGCAAGTCGTACATTGGTACCACCGCCTTACCTCCTCCTTTCGCTATAACGTCCAATGCTTGCCGTTGACATGTTCCGGCTTGGGGGTAAGCTAGCCGGAAAACTTACTTTTGTTCGAGGTCCAAAATTCCGGTCTCAGTTTGGCAACGCAACATTATCACCTTTGGTGTCTCTAGGCGGCGTGAATTTCTTACCATCAGGAAATCCGTCTGCTTGTTTGCATTCCATTATATAAAAAAAACTTTTCACATTTTAAGCAGGTTTTCCGGTCAGTATTAGTGAAATTCTTTATCTATCCGAAAAGTGGTTTTTGAATTATACTTTACTCTGTCCTTTTTTATTAACATTTAAACTGAAGTCGTTTTCTTGTAATATTCCTGCGTTAAGGTTATTTCGCCAATTGTAGATATAACATTTGTTTGAGTTGTCCGACCAGCAGCACGAAGGTCAACAATATAACTTACTGCCATGTGTTGTTTTAGCGTGACTTACGTAACCATAGAGACTAATGTTTACTCACTGCACACTTTTATTGACCGAGGCGGCACGCAAATTATTTAAATCCCATGCTGCTGGGAACGGAACTTAATGTTATCATTGCTATCATTATTTCAGCTGTACTTCGCCATTTGTTAGACATATGAATAATGCGACTCGCATAATGTATGTATGTGCGTATGTATGTATGAATGTGTGTATGTACTTATATGTATGTATGTATGTATACGTATGTATGTATGTATAAATATATATAAATAAATAAATACCCCTGGACAAATCACACAAATTGAATCTAACCCCAAAGTAAGCAAATTATATGCTTGTGTTATGGGTGTTAGTCAACGATTGTAAAACATAGAAATACTTAAATAGATACCAGAATAAATTTAATAAACACCCAGACATCTAAATGTTTATCACACAAATGCCTGCCCCCGTCGGGAATCGAGCCTCGCGGTTGGTCGATGTAGTTAGGCGAGTACACTAGCCACTCGACCAACGATGAATGATGTATGAATGTATGTATGTATGTTTATTTTTAAAATGACAAACAACATACTCAACTAATTTTATTCTCACATATCCTTTTTTCAACGTTATAATTATTTGTTTATTGTTGATCATATGATAATAGAAGCGACAGTTGGGTGTGTCAGAAAAAGCATGAGAGTGGGATTAATGCAGTCGAAGGTACTACAGAAAATATGTGGTGGTGTTACGCTAACTGAGTGCATGTGCAACAGTGAGATTCGAGAAAGAATGGCATTGAAACAAAGTGTTGAAAAACGTTCAAAATACTCGGGTTTTATCTAAAGGTGGTGTCAATTATTGTCTCTGAAACAGTCGTGTTTATGTCAAAAGAGTTACGAATGTGGAGGAAGCTAGGCAGATCTGCAAGGATCGTAACGTTCAGTACCTATCTGTTTTTGTCCAAAAAAAAATTGAGGATTGTCTAAGAGTTTTGTTCTCTAAAAGGATACATTCTTTAAACTTGTTATATTATATTTGTTTGTTATATTAAAACATAGTTCAACAAAAAGAAAATTGTTTTTTTCCTATTTTCTATTATAAAAAATATTGCTCGGGATTGTATATTTGTGCCCGGTTGGCGATAGGCTTGCCTCCTATCACATTGAGGGACTTAGTGTCTTCGGCTAGTCGCGGGTAACCTAGTTGTGCCTCTGCCTACCTCTTCGGGGATATGGGCATGAAGATCCTTTTTTACAAAAAAACAGTGATCAAATGTCAAGCGATTTAGTTTTTATAGTTGGCACGACGGTAACGACCTGACAATTGTGTAATTGGGCAGCTAATGGTCGCATTCGTTTATCTTCCGATAATTTTTATTACGTGGAGCCGGTAAACAATTTACTCACGTACGCCTTTCACACTAGCTCTCACCTAATGATAAAAATTATCACAATCAAATTGTTTATCAAATAAATATCATTAACGCATTCCTTACAGAGGAAACGTAACGGATAGTAAATACTGTAGTAAATTTTGTAATGGTAAATTTTAAAAATTATCTTCACGCCCATATCCCCGAAGAAGTAGGCAGAGGCACAACCAGGGCACCCCGACTATCCGAAGACACTAAGTTTCACATTGTGATAGGTGGCAAGCTTATGGCCAACTGGGCACATCCAATCCCGAGCAGCACTTTTTTGTAAGAAAATTGAAAAACCCAAATTTTCTTTTTGTTGCCAGGCCCGGATTTCAAACCCTGGACAAGTCCAACACCTGAACCGCTAGATCACAGAGATGGTAAATTGATTGTTTCATAAGTCTGCTTTAAAATATTAGGAAATCCACAATAATATTTTTTATGTGGTATATTTGTGATTAGTACCTTCTGAACAATTCCTACCGGACACATGATTAAGATTAACGTCAAGCTTGGCCAGTGTTGTGTTCCAGCCGATATGGTAGAGTAACCGAAAACCTTACTTACTCAAGAGGTTTACCACTTCTGCCAGAAGTTGACACTACACCATTACCACCTTTGGTACTTAAATGCAACGTCTTACCATACGAAAATCTGTCTGCTGCTTCATCTCCCTATATTGTAAAAAAATGTGATCCCTAAATGAGGGACCTACCTACCTAACATACCTATTTACTTTTGAAGAGAGTGCTAAAGTAGCCTCTACTTTTTATTTTTGTAAATTTTAAACTTGTTTGCAAGTTTCATTTTAATAGTAGGTAAGTACATTATCGTTTTCGTACTGGGTAAAAAAAAAAATTCCACTCGCAGTAATTGGACCCACAGTCTTCCTCTCTTGCTAATTATTAATAAATTGTCAAAAATATAAAAGTGACGTATTCAGGTACTGAATATTTTTATAGTTCATAAAAAAATGTCAAAATTTTGGAATTTTAACAAATTAAAAATCAAAGTTATACCCACAATACAAATCCGGTTTTTCTAATTGATAACAATAATGTTTTAAGAAAAATTACAGTCCTTTGAATCTAGTAAAAAAAATGTTTATTTTAAAAAAAAATACCTAATGGCATTTCCAGTAGAGATCTGAACACGCATTTTATTTAGACAGAATTAAATAAAGATAACATGAAAGATAAGATAATCTAATAATGAACGATAGTCAATCGAAACTCAATTGCATTTTATTCACTTCTTAATATACCTACCTAGATTTGATGAACTCTTTAGAACGACAAATGTTCCACAAAACAGGTAGGTAAGTAGGTATCTATTGTTTTTTTTTTTTATCTAAGTTCGTAGGTACCTACTAGGTACACTCTAAGGATTTGAAGTTTGTGGCTGTATCGTTCGGAGGGTCAAAACAAAGTTTAAATTTTTCGCCCCCAACACTCTGTTTGTGGAAGGGGAGTACCAGCCTATGCGTGGCGTGATGGTCTTTACCACCCAAACATGTGTATTATAATTATACAGGAGTTGGCACCTATAATAGAGCGTTGCAAAACTCTGGTGCCTATTGAGTGTTAGAATTATGTCATCCACAATGTATCTATCTATTTACTTACCTTCCGGTAAGGTAAAGTAAGTAACTTTCTTACATTCTTACAAGCTGTTTGAATAATGTTATGAATTAAATTATATGCATACCTATTTTAAATAATATTTCATCTTTATGAAATGAATACTTCGAAGTTTATACATACCTACATAAAAATAAAAATGTTCAATAACCCTCAACAAAACCTTCCTATCCGTAATGTACCTACTTACCTAGCTTGCTAAGAATCAGCTCGATCATGTCAGCTTTCAAACAAAGAAAATCAAATTGTACCAAATAGGTAGGTGGGTATTTATGTTTCATTTAGGGAGTATATGTACAGACACACACGCACAAAGAGGCTGTATACTTTTAACACCCCTCTTTTTTGTCAGGATTAAAAAGGAACAGCGGCGAACTCTGTTCAATACGCACTCTACCTGAAAATTTCACAAGCTCTACCAGTCGAGTTTCAATTAGTTACAGGTACTCAGGCTTACTTTAAAAATATTAATTTAATTAATTTGCAATTGACGTAATATTACAAATACATTTAACATTGTACCTATTATTTAATATAAATTAAATGTAGAGTTTAAATTCCCTGTATACAAAAACACACAGATGACAATAGATACAAATTTGCGTTATAACGGTGTCTTTTAGATAAACATTAAATATTAGTCAAGGTTAGTTTGTTACTTGCCGAAAACCATATAATTTATGCACAGGAGTCAAGTCAAGGAGACAAATTGGTGACGGTGATCACTTAACTTCCGCGAACTATATTACGTAATTAAAAACAAAAAGTAACATACTTAAATCAGAAATTCGTTTTTCATACAGTTTCACTGATTTCTTTCGCACGTGTTTCGTAACCCGCGCGCGTGCTATCCGTGCAAGCGACTAAATCGAACTGCTGTGCGGCGCGTCCTTCGACTTTCACTGCGAAAGATAACATTGTTTCTTAGCTTTGTTACAGCAGTCGGTAAGCTTTTTGAAGAAATTAGTAGTACCTGTAAAGAAAATGAAAAACTATATTTTACAGTAGTACTTAGAATACCGCAGTAGTAATATAACTCAAACATTCTCTATGTTTGAGCAGCATTGTGACATTGTAGAGTCATTTAATTATTGATTCCAAAACTAAAAAGTTTTTAACAAAAGGAAGGTAGTGGCATTCGTGTAAAGGTTTGATAACTTGGTTTCAAAAATATCAAACACCCCATGAATAATTTTACTTCAGAGATAATGCAACATATTTAAACTCTACATGGTAGTTATTTACATACTTAGTATTGTTACGTTTTGCAATTCCGTACCTACCTATATCTTAGATTTGTTCTAAAATTAAGTTAGTAGGTATAGGTACAAAAACTTTTTATGTGTAGTAGGTACCTACCTAACATTGTATCTTTGCATTTTGATGATATTTTTGTCACCGCATAATTAAAGATGGCATTTTTATACAGTAGCAGCTAATTTTATAAAGTTTCGAACAATAGTTTTTGAATCTGTAAATAATATGAGAAACTACTTACATTTTACAGCAGTTTAACGTAGCAATTGAGAAGAATATAGTATAAATTAATGCTACTATAACACAGGCAAACAAAAAAAATACGAACTGCATAGGAAGGGGTCATTTACATAGTAATATTGACGATTTTAATTTGGGAAACATATATTTTACTATGACTTAAAAAATACTTAGAAATGACTGTGGTTAGATATTTGCGAAACTATTTTAACACAGCTCTTACTAATACTATAATAATAAGTTATAAAATATATTTTTCCCATAAACTAACATAAATAGTCAAAAACACATCAACACTGTGTGGGGATATTTTGAATTTACTTAATTATCTCAAAATTGATTAAATACACAACGTGTATATATATATAAATGCCGATTTATCTGACTATTCTCCAGAATAAAAAAATGAATTATTTTCTGCAAGCAATTTTATACTTAAATAAAAAACGTAAAATAATAATAAAACTATGCTCATAAATGTATTGAGAACCGAAGGTTAAAATATTTATTTCTTTGATTTTTTCTCTGAAGGAAATTTCCCTCAGAGAAAAGTCCCTTACATTAAGATTATAAATAGATCTAATAGCTCTTCTTTATAATACAAATATAGAACTTATTACTGAAGAATTTCCCCAAATAAGAATCCAATAAGACATTATACTATGAAAATAACTAAAATACTCTATTTGGGCCGTTTCAACTTCTGTTAATGTTCTTACTTTTTGAGCTGCAAATGCTGCTGAACTAAGCCTATGTGCCAGTTTCTCAATATGAGGGCCCCATTGTAATTTATTATCGATTGTTATAACTAAAAAAAACAGTGGTTCAACCAAATCCAGTTTAGATCCATTTAGTTGTGCATTGGTATCCATGAATGTGTTTCTTAAGAAAATGTGAGAAATGAAGAAAAGTTATCTTTTTCAACAGTTATGTGAAAAATTTGTAGTCTGTAAACACACCTATGACGTTTACAACGCTCCTGCAATAATTTTTCATACTAGTATATTGTCCCAGGTCTGGCTAAGATGCAATGACATTGCTCTACTGTTGTAATGTTTGCAGGGAAATTCCTCAAAACCCTTCTTTGGAGCATGTCCCACGCGTGCTCTTTGGGGTTTATGCCAGGTGATGGAGCGGGTCAGCCTAAGACCTAAACGTCGAGTTCCTGCAATCATCTCGTCACCACGAGCTGTCACACCGAGATGCAGGTAGTCAATTCTACCCTAGGCCAACAAGGGGCAAAATCTAATAGTACAACTCCAAAAGGAAAAATTCCAATCAGTAACACTAGTTTCCACAAGCCCGTACCCGACGACAAATGCAGATCACGTTCTGTTATATAACCACGTTTATTTACTGCGTGTTTTCCTCCACATTAGTATGAACTTTGTGCACACTGTGTATGCAATAAGCCCTTTAATGTGATGGAAGGCCGATGAACAGATATAACAAACTTGGTAGCATACCTTGTATGTTGCTTTTACGGTGGAAAACACAGAGAGGAAGAACGTTAATACATTTCCAAAGTAAACAATTTCTCCTGACTTCGCCTCTGTGGTCTAGCTGGTCAGTTGTTGATTGATGCATGATCCCGGGTCGGGCAACAAAAAGAAAATTGGGTTTTTTAATAAAAAAAAACGTTGCTCGGGATGTTGTGCCTCTGCCTACCTCTTCGGGGATAAGGGCGTGAAACAATTTCTCCCGCGCTGTTTCCCTGCTCCTCAGGACATGAGGTTTTCTTTCCAGGAAGCCAGCTGAAGACAGTCATAGGTTATTGTTAGGAGCATCGTGATCGCAGCTAGAGTTCTCGAGGAATTATATTATGTGTGGTAAACAACAATAATTGCCTCATTAGGTACTGAATTCTAGTTGAACCGACTTTCTCCAAAATTACTTAATTAATATTAATAGTATGAACTTACGTAAAGATGATCTAATTGGAATTGCAATAAATTTTAAAGTTGTAGTCTTTTAGTTTAAGTATTAAAATGTCAGCTTATTAACTCATATATTTATTAAAGATACATTTACGCTTCATAGGACTATAATTTCGAACGTGTGGAAACCCTTATTTCGGACTCATACTGACTAAAACCACATGTTATCGGTACCGGGCCTACGGGAATGTTTTCGCAAGCATCCACAGCCCCGGCGGCTGGATGGTGGATCTCGCGGTCCCTGTCAAGCAGCCTCACTCAACAGAGGGCCGCATATCGAAAGAAGTGGTGCACTACGTCGGGGTCCCCGTGACAACAGGC
>NJDD01000504.1:14565-30894 GCA_002245505.1 Calephelis nemesis
TTACCTTACAAAGTACTATCGGGTTGGATCGAACTTCGTTCCAATTGAAACCAAATAGGTAGGTATGTAGTTTTTTTATAAAGTATTCTAAATCAAAGACACTTAAAAGTACACACAAAGCCATTTTCATCAAAAACCACTGCCATTTACACTCATTGTCACTACACTCTCGACATCATAATATGTACACACAAACATTTTTCGAACCTATTGTTGAGTAGATTTTTGGTTACTAATTTTCATTAATTGTAAACTTTTATGAGTTTTTGTGTGAAACGGTGTTAGTTCTGTGTATGCGCTTACATCTGCGAGGGTCGCTGGTGACCTGAACCACAGGCTTTCTATTGAAATATAATTTTAAATAAAATTGTAGTAACCAAAAATAATGAAAATTATGGTACCCGAGTAGTTTGTTTCACCGTTTCTTCTCCTGTCTGGCTAGGTTTGGAAACGGTGGTAGTCAACGGTAGACAGGGTTAAATTTAATTATAGTTTAAAAATGTTTTGGTAATAAATAATTAAACTAGTTACAAATATAAATAATTGGATTAGAAGTTAAAGCATACGTAATTAAATATTAATTTTATAAATATTAATATTTGCACACCAAAGTATGGTACTCATTTACACACATATTCTACAAATAAAAAAAAAACTTTCTTTCTTTCTAAAGCATTTTTCATGCACTCTCTTTCACATCACAAACACAGACAAAAAATAAAAATATTGTAATAGCCAAATTTAAATGTGTAGGCGAACAAAGATTTTATTTACGTGTATTATATTTTGATGTTCAACCACTTCGTCCGCGTGGAATTAAACAAATAATCTAAAATAAAAGTACTCTAAATTACGTCATAATACGTCAGCTGTCTGCTAGTGAAATTCCAGTCAACATCTGTCCAGCCGTTACAGAGGTAAGCCGGAATAAACAGACTAACAAATTTAGACGAAAAATGTAAAAAAATATATTTTGGTATATATACCGTATATCTTATACCTTTAAACGAGCAATTCTTTTATATATATAATTGAAATCTCGGAATCGGCTCCAACGATTTTCATGAAATTTAGTATATAGGGGGTTTCGGGGGCGATAAATCGATCTAGCTAGGAATCATTTTTAGAAAATGTCATATTCGTGTTTTATTGTTGTTGTTAAGTAACGAAGTCCGTTGTTAAGTAACGAAATCAATGATTGCTTGCTTTGAGGTTAGACTTTTTAAATTTTCGTACTTAAATATAATTTCCAAAAAACACAATTTATAAAAAACAAAAAAAAAATACCGAGCAAAGCTCGGTCATCCAGGTACTGCATTCTTAAACATAAAAAGCGATTATTTTAATATTACAAACGAACACTCCAATTTTATGTGTTTGAATAGATGATGATTAATTATTCCTGGGAACTTAAAATACTTACCTGCCAAATCTCGTTACGATATTTTCAGTAGATTCAGTATGAATTGCGTTCGGGATACAGACACAGACAAACAAAAATTGTGTCATTTGTTATTTTTATGATATCGCAAGACAAGAAAGCAGATGGATTTTGCCGCCGCCTTGAGACACCAAAAGTGGTAATGGTGCATTGCCAACCTGAGGCCGGGATGTAAAGACTCGAGCAAAAGTAGGTTTACCGGCTACCTTATCCTCCTAACCGGAATACATCAACGGCAAGCATTGGCGTTATGGCTTCAGGAATAGATAGGTCGGTGGTACCAATCTGGGCGAGTAGATGCGAAACTCTACCACCTACTCAGATGTCACGGTGCTAGTGACAGTAAGCCTATGCTCACTTTTTACGAGCTGCCTGGTAGGAAGGCAGATTAAAGAAGCTAAAGAAAGTTAGAAGTTAAATCAAAGTATGAGAAAAGACTCATACTTTTTAAAATAAATTTTCATGTCAAATCAATTTTAATTTCAATTCAATTAAAGTTTAATAATAATGGGTAAAATGTGAAGGATTCTAAAAAGCATACAGAATTCAGAAACAGGAGCAGCTTGATAGTCGCTTCAGCAACATACTATATGCTTAGTCAGTAATATTTTTCTGAATTCATAGTGATAGTATATTAGTTTACACTCTACAATCGATCAATCATAATTCATACTACATAGTTCCATTCTGCCAGGTTACATCGTCATAATTTGAAAATGTTGAAAACATTTTTCTATCCAAGTTGCAACATATCAAACTTGCATATTTATATAAAAGTAAAAGTTAAAATTATGTGCCAGAACTCAGTAAAGTTGATGTCTGGACGATAATTCCAAGCCTGTTTACTCAAGGCTGAAGTTTGAGGGTATATTCTTTTGATGTTATAAGTGTCTGCCAGAACAGTAGATATGTCACAAGACTAGGGGCCTAATCATCCGAACACTATTCCACAAATCTAGAAGTTTTTTATTAATTAAATTTTAATATTGGTCAATCATGAGTAACGTCAACCTATGTATATCGTTCGGTCGGGCATCCTCCGGTTACATCGTCATTCATAAGGTAACATAATCATATCATTCGCAATTTTAAATTTCCATCCAAACGCCAACTTTGCTGCGTTCTGGGAAATACTTCTAAATGTCAATAGAAGTTGGCATTTTTTCTGAACTTGCACACATGTTAATTACACCATATTGTCTCTGTAGTCTAGCGGTCTGGCGAACATGACTTGAATTGAATGAATTGAATGAAATTTGAAAATGTATATTCGATTTTTTATATAATTAACGTTGCCCGGGATCGGACATGAGCCCGGTTGGCGATAGGCTGGCCACCTATCACATTGTGAGACTCAGTGTCAACTAGTCGTGGACGCCTTGGATGTGCCTCTGTTTACCTCTTCTAGGATATTGGCGTGAAGAAACCTTTTTTTAAAATTACAACATATGAAAACTGCAGCTTTGTGCAAGTTGGATAAAAAATATTACTTTTTAAATGATGATGTTTATGCACCCATGAGACAGCTGCCTGTCAAAATCAAATGTTTAGTGAATGAAAATAACTTTTCCTCTCTAAAATTATTTTAATAGGTTATCAATTTTCAATTTTGAGGCATGAATTAGGATTCGATAATTTTTGTACTGAACAAAAAAACATTTAATTTAATTCCTTACTAACTGTATAGTCAACTATTTAGTCTTATGTTATATATATGTATATTATGATGATTAGGATGACTTCAGCCTGCATTATAGGTCCTAATCGTTAATGCACAAGCTATGATAATTAACAGGATTCAATATAGCTACCTACTAAGATAAAAAGATATTATTTAAACAGTTACTGACAAAAATCTATTAATATTTATTTAATCATTTCACCTGGTTTCAACTTAATAACCTCAGGTCTATTAGGATCACCATTGCCCCTTACAATATAAACCGTTTGTGATCCATCATCGTAAGGCATATTTACAAATTCATTAGTCATTTTTACATATCTATTTCCCGTTTCAAGTTTGTCATTTTCTCTAGTATATGTATAATAATGTCCATTATTCTTGTTTTCTGGAAAAATGAAGTCTCTACTTCCACTGTCGTTATCATTATTATTTATATTACCAATGCCATAATTTTCCGTTCTATAATTATCATATTCAGAATTATTACCGAACTCAGCAGGAAATTTTAATTTTCGGTCTTTCCTAACACTACTAGTTTCTGTAACATAGTTTTCATGGGATAAATATTTATTAAAGCTTTCAAAATTATCGTCGGGTAAATCATTATTATTAACTAAATCTGGAAAAACTAATTTTCCTTTTCGATTTTTATGGAAATTCATGTTATAATTGCTTACGTAATTGTCTTTGATAACTTCGTTCTCTAGTGGAAATTTCCAGGAAGGTTCTTCATCATCTTGAATAAAATCGAAATTTGGTCTGTTCTGAATTCTCTTTTCAATTTTACTTTCATTTAAGTTTTTGTATTGTATCTGATTTTGGTATGGATACCCTGATCCATAGTCATATCGATTGCCTAGTGAGTAAAGACCAGGTCTTTGCAAACCATATTGATTTTGACCATTTTGATTATTAGAAAATCTATTAGGAATTTCATTTGATTGATACAGACCGTAATGCTGTTCCTGGGTGTTTGGTTTTTGATGTTGCTGATAAAGACCATAACCATTTGGATTCGGTTGATAGAAGCCATAATATTGATTTGGATTGTACGGAAATCTATTTGTGTTTGGATTTTGATTTGATTGATAGAGACCGTAGCTTGATAACTGATTATAAAATTGTTCTACGCCTAGTTCTTGATGTTGTTCTTGTTGTGGAGCACTGAAAAACCTGAAAACATAAGGATAAACTTTAAATTTGTTTCTACACCTTACATATCATACAACATACATACAAACCAATTGTTACGGTTATTGTGCGTCGCTTACAAACAGCAAAAATTATAGATAGTTCAAGATAATAAAATTTGTAAGCCCATTGCGTAAATAAGTTACACTTTATAAGGCTTTATAATACCATCACGAGCCAATATTCGCAATCAAAGCTATGTTAAAGCGATACAAATCGTCAAGGCATTCAATATTATGTCGACCATGTTGTCACAGATCACAATGGACATGACGTAGAGTGAGACTTATTTTAATTTTTTTTATGATATTGAAAGGCAAACAAGCAGACGGATTTCCTGATGGTAAGAAATTCACGCCGCCTAGAGACACGAAAGTTGGAAATGGTGCGTTGCTAACCTTAGGCCGCGATGTTAAGCCTCAAGCAAAAGTAAGTTTACCGGCTACCCTTACCCTTTGAACCGGAATACGTCAATGTGGCGGCAGGAATAGGCAAGGCGGTGGTACCAATCCGGGCGAGTCGTTGCGAGTCTCTACCACCTAGTCAATTATTTAATTGTTTCATATTTTTATGTATTTGGTGTACAATCCTAATCTACTTTAAAGTCGAAGCTAGCGTACGAGCTGTCAGCCTGGTAAAGAGATCATCTAAATTACATTCTCTGAATTTGTGTGTGCGTGTATAATACGGGGCAGTGTTATAAGCGAATTCAAAAAGGTAGGTGTAAAATAATCTCTGTTTGAAAAATAATTAGTTTTGACATTCAGAAAAACCATAATAAACCTGAAGAATCCGCCATTGTAATTATTTAAATAATGCACAAGTTGTTCTGTGTCGGTGGGACAGAGAGGATACGCGTAACGGCAGGATGCAGAGTTCTCCTTGGACGAAACCCCCAAGAAAACGGCACGTCCGAATACAAAGAGGGGGTTGGTGCTGATACCGTTGTAAGCCGAGAGAATCCTGTAATGAATATTTTTAAGTTAATACTAGCTGTCCCGACGAACTTCGTTCCACCCGTTCAGTTTGTATGGGAAAAAGTAAAATGTTGTTTTTCTTAGTTTTCTCACAAGTTTTTTTCTTTTTCTTATCTTTTAAACCTTCCCTGGACTTGAACAAATAATTCAAAACATAAATTAGCGAAATCGGTTCAGCCGTTCTCGAGTTTTAGCGAGACTAACGAACAGCAATAAAATTTTATATATATAGATGAATGTTATCATGGTTGTACGGAAAAAATGGGTAGTTGGTAAGCTTAAAAAAAGGAAATGACATAACTTTTACCTGAGATCGACATAGCTTTATAAATTCCACATGTTACAGCCCTCAACCGAAGCTTGTGCTTCTTACCATCCAGATATACTTTGACTTTTTGACCGACTCCAAAAAAACATACAGTCGAATTGAGAACTTCCTCTCCATTCGAATGTATGTTGTTTTTGTATAACTGTTACACGATTACTCGGCCAATAGCCAACCGATTTCTATGATTATTTTTTAGAAATATAGGTCATGGTTCCGAGGTGGTCCCATAATAGTTTAATCATGATCCGACTAGTGATTTTTGAGTTATATTTAATAGTTTATAAAAGTTCACTTCAAAGTAAAAATAAGTGAAAAAAAAATAGTAAGATTTTAGTAAAATTTATGTTGGACCATTTCGGAACAGTTTGCTACCTTTCGAAAAAATATTTATCAAATAGCGACATGGTACCTAACGAAACAGTTGGAGTCGGTTTTTTTAAATGAAATGAAATGTATTTATTTCCTGGATTTGATACAAAAACATTTGTTTGTACCAACATATTCTGCCACATTGTGGTATGCAAATATTTTAAATTTGGTACAAAATCATTAGTTTAGATGTATAATTAACATATAAAGAATGTTTTAATTTTTGAACAGTTTCGAAAAATAAGATTTGATTTAACCCTCACTCATAAACTACCACCGTTTGCAAACCTAGCCAGATAATAAGATGCGGCAAAATTTATTTACAATGACAGTCAAGTTAAGAAAAAAAATATCAATTAAATTTTTATTTTTACCTAACAACAAGTCAAATAGCTTCTTTCGAAACCTTTTTAGAGGCAGTGAGTTAAGACTGTCAGAAATTTTGTTTAATTATTATATCTTGTTTTATTTTATTTTAATTTTGTTATATTATTTTGTCATACAACCAATATCATTTTTGAAAATATTAAGTTTTTAATTAGGCACATACAACTTCTTACTATTTCATAAATGTTAAATTTCTAATATTTCGGCATGTGTTCTAAACAAATGATGATATTTTTCACAAATACATATATGTACTATTCAAAATGTATAAGCAACGGAAAGGTAAAATTTTAAGAGACTTAAAAATTAGCTTACATGAATGCAACTGATTGCATATAACTGATTTACATATTGCTCGTATACACTTTTTTGAACTTAATAGATTCTGATCTATAAAGTTATAGATACTTTATTAACCGAATTACTTAAAATAGGGATGCTATATTGCAGAACTGAGGAAACATAACTATGACAAGCTAAGGGAGAAGCGTTTACGCCACTTCTCCGTATTCTTCTCAAAGCATATACCCACAAATATATCCTTTTTACACAGAGAGCGTCAATGTGAAATTTCTTTGACAAAGTTATCAATTTTTCTTCCTAAAAAGTTAGCAGTTTATATTATTAAGAAAAATACTAAGGTATCTTTAGGCCATGGCCAACTACAACTGTGTATTTGATAAAATATCCACATACGTCAAAAGAGGCTGAAGCCTAGAGACAGACTGTAGTAGCTGCGAATTCCCCAGGGATCCTCCGCCTGCCGCCTCACAAAGCAGCCGCGGCACACACTGATAATCATCGTACCGCGCTATAGAGGTTAGTGCATCCGTTACTGTTGAAAATGCTTGAGATGCTAGTGATGGTTCAGGTCCAGGATAAGGCCCTGAAACAATAGATATGGAATATGTATTTCATTACCTTTTTTTAACAAATAGCTAGCTTATGTAACTTAAGTCAAAGGCTGTTCAGGAGATTGTAATAAATCACAGATAAATCCTAACAGGGGCAAGCATTCAGCCGATAAACATTGTAGTCCGTATATCTGAGTCAACTGCTGACTCTTGTTCCGTACTCCAGTGCCTACAACAACTGTCTACAATACGCACATGTTGTAACTAAATTTTGAAATAAAAAATCATTGACTTACTTTGCTAGCGCCCCATCCCCGCTTTTCATAATTAGTAAATATTCAAACAATTGGTTGAGCGGTTCAATTGTTGGACTTGACTACATGAGGTCCCGGATTCGAATCCCGGGTCGGGCAATAAAAAGAAAATTGGGCTTTTTTCAATTTTCTAATAAAAAGATGTTGCTCGGGATTGGAAATGTGCCCGGTTGGCGATAGGCTTGGCACCTGTCACATTGTGGGACATACGGGCGTGAACATACTTTACTTTACTTTTTACTTTTGTCTTTTTTTGTAAAAACCGAGATGACACTTACTGTAAGGCTGAGCTCCAAAACTAGGATAGGGAAGGATTTGACCAGGGTATGTATGCGGAGGACCTAAGAATTGGTTAGTTTGCGGCATTCCATTGAACTGAACCGGGCGTTGTTTTTTTCTTCTGCGTTTTTTCTTTAATCGATTGATTCCATTTGATATAACATTCTGTGAAACCTCTGGAACGGACGAGTCATCCTTGAATATGACTTGTTTTTGATTCTCTTCTAGGCTCGGTTCATTTTGGAAATTCAAATTAGGCTCATTTTGACCTTCGAAGTGAATGAGTCCATACGCCCTCGGCGATGTTTCGTTTGTGCTGATTCTGTAAATACCATATTGAATTTATCACTATTGAAGCGCAGCATAACTGCATAAAACTGACTCTAATTACTTCGTTAGCAAGCCGCGATTTTTTTTTTTAAATTGCTCAAAACTCACAAATAAATTTTATTAACATCCTGTTATTAATTTTTGAGTCATTAACTCAGAAACATTAACTAGTATTCGTTTGATAGAAAAAGGCGTTAATCCATACTTTAATCCAAATAAAATTATTTAATTTTGCAATTTTTCCGCCAAAAAAATGTAAACGTATTATAGCGTGACAAAACGGGCAAAATAGTGCGTTATGAATGAAATGGACTTACCAGAAACTAAAACTCCCAAATATAATATACAGTTTTTGGTGGAAAATTGCAAATTAAATTATTTTAATTAGAATGTAGTATTCGTTTATATATATCCAAAAAATAAAACGATGCAGTCAAAAAGTTGACCAAATGACCAAATTCAAAAAAAATACCTATTCCTTTGTTACCAAAATTTATTTATGTTAGTAATTGACCAAAATCGTAAGTAACATACATACTATTGATGTTAAAATATTAAAATTTTTAAGCACTTACAAAACAGCCGATGTATTGTTATTTAATTGTGTATCCAAACTTGCAGCCACACACATACGATGGGTAGCCAGAAACATGGCCGTCGAAAGTAAACGTAACATCTTTCATACCTATCTGAAATTATATATGTTTAAAAAAATATATTGCATTTGAAATAATTAAACGAAACTGACATAGTGTGAGTTATTGTCTCATATAGATCTGTAGACATAATAAGAAGTAGAAGGTAATGTTTTTGATCTAGGTGAAAGAAAATGGGCAACAAGACCTTCAAATATGAACAGGATGCACTTAACCCGTAATTCATTTAATATTTATTTATTAAATAGAAATGACCAGCTATTGCGAATTCTATTCATCATTTCCTGATTATTACATCCATATCTTCACGCCAATTCCCTTACGGGGTAGGCAGAGAGTATCGAGTGCCAGACCTCACGATCCTGACAAAAATGTCAGGTGTTACACACATATTCCGCAAATAAATAATTTTCTTTCTTTCTTTCTGTCTGGCAATAATAACGTTGTGCGATGTGAGAAAATTTTATTATAAAGACCGCCGGATTCGGAACTACCGCAAATAAATTTTGTAAAAATAAAAAATATGTTCTGTAGCTCAAGTGAAAAAAGTGCCTGATGAAAGATTGTCAAAACAGATAGGTTCAGTGCGAATGTGGATAGTTGTAGGTACTTTAAAAGACCTAGAAAGATAGGAAGATCTGCAGAAATTAAGACATTTGGCAGTCGGAACTCTCAGCCTATCCTTCATGGTACTTAGTGTAATGATAGGACCTATCTGTAATTTATGTGTTAAGATTGCAAAAAACGCTATTCTCGTCAATAGATCTAAGAGGTTTCCGGCGATTTGCCCAAGATACTGTCATCTTTCAGATTCTCCTGACTTTCATAATATCCTTGTTCTGCATGTATTATTTATTACCTTTCCAAATAAATTATCATCAAAACCTCTATCGTAAGGTCCTGCGTAAGACACCTTCTAGAGGCCCCAGGTTTAATCCGCGGTCGGGCTACAAAAAAAATAAACTAATAAAAAAGACTTTCATTAAATTTGGCACACACATAGAGGATGAACACATAGGACAGTTTAAAAGCTATTAAAAGTAAAAACTTAATTAACAGTTTTCTCTTTCAGCCTTGTTCAGTAAAATATAATACCATTATTGGTGGTTTTGAATACTTTAATTTGAAATCTTCTTCAAACGCCTTCTTATTTTGTATTAGCAAAATGTCTCAAATGTAAATATTATAAACCATATTGCTCTTATTACAACATTTTTTATAGCAATAGACAGCAAACAAAAGAGTCGCTCTATACTTTCTATTCGTAAAACTAAAAAAAAATATTTATTTACGCTGATCCGGTCTCGGCGACATTAATCTTTAAAATACATTTAGATTATTTTAATAAGGTTAAAATGTTTAAATTGGAAATTGTTAATTTCTATCAATTAATCGGTTTTGATAATTAAAAAAGTGTCTTCATGTCCATATCCCTGAAGAGGCAGGCAGAGGCACAACCTGATCACGCACGCGGCACGACTAGCTGAAAAAGTCCTACAATGCATACCTAGGGGCAAGCCTGTCGCGAACCGGGCACATATCCAATCTCGGGCGACGTTATTTTATTAGAAAAATGGAAAAAACAAATTTTAGTTTTGTTGCCCGACCCAGGAATCGAACGTGGGGCCTCATCCAGTCAAGTCCAACACCTGAACCACTAGACCACAAAGGCGATATTTTGCATAAAATGAAAGAATTTTAAAAATAAATTAAATAGATAGAATGTCGAAAGTAAATTAGTAAAATTGTAGTTAATGAATTTAGATAAAGCAAAGACAGTAAAAATAAAAGGAAATTGTTATGTAAAGTCATTTTTTTTAATATTTCATCGTTCCGTGCCGGGACAGTTAGTCTTATTTATAAAAATCAATTGCTGTTCGTTAGTCTCGCTAAAACTCGAGAACAACTGGACCGATATTGCTAACTTGATTTTGAATTATTTGTGGAAGTCCAGGGAAGGTTTTCAAGATAAGAAAAAAAAAACTGAGAGGAAACTAACAAAAACAATATTTAAAGTTTTCCCGCACCAATAACCGTGGAATGAAGTTTGCCGTGACAGCTCGTAAGTTATATATAACCGGGTATTGTGTGCTATATTTTGAAACACGTAATGTACCATAACGTCATAACAAAGTTACTTTAAATAAAGATAAACAATGGATGCACTCTCAAACTCTTAACGGTCTCCAAATAAAATAAGCTTCAAAGGAGCTCCTCAACCATTGATAACACTAATATAATCATAATATGCCTTCGAGAGAAGGATTTTATCAGCCAGGCATATATTTTTAACATACATACATATCTTCACGCCAAGCCCCTTACGGGGTAGTCAGAGAGTATCGAATGCCAAACTAAACTTAATTAGTTAACTAAAGTTACCGTTACTTAAATAGTTAAACTAGTACCAAAATAAATTTTTAAAACACAAAGCTCTAAGCGTACCATAACGTCATAAGTCTGAACGTGTCTCAGATCGAAACAAAGCTTCGTAGCATTTAACAAGACATTAATGACAGCATTAATTCAGTGTTTACCACTGTCATTCCGGCCTGGGTATATTCCGGATGGCCTGGATATTTACTACCTCGTCCTCAGGTTAGCCACCTATAGAATATATAGGCGACGAACATCCTCTATCATACCTATCTGCCATTAAAAATACTAACGAAACTGAAAAACTTACCCAAGCATGGACCAATGCAAGCTCACCCAACTCAAACACCACAGTGACAGTTTCGGTGTAAAGCATCGCGTTGGTGTAAAAGGAAAGTGATATGATGTCAGCATTTTCTCCATCACCCATATCCGTCGGCAGGCACTGCCGTATACGGCATATCCTGATGTTGTTTTTGTAATTGTTTAATAGCTATTACCTACATCCGTTTGATTATTGTTTGCCCTACAAAAGCTATGTAATCCCACAAGTGGGTTCAAATTATCGATTTTTCTGGTCTCTTCTTTAAACAATGCCCAGACTAGCACAGCTGATGTGATATAGAGATGTAATGTTCCCAAAGCCAGCAAGTGGAATAATCTTGTCTTTTTGATAGGATCATTTTGGCAGAATAGCTAGTTCCCTCAGTCAGACTAGATGGTAGAGAGCTGCAACGACTCTTTCTTTTCTTGCAATAATACAATAAACCCACTTGATGTTTCTAAAACAATAAACCGGTAAGATGACAGTGCATGAGAAATGGGAGCAACTCTTCACATTGACCTTGTATACCGGTTTTGTTTCATCACCTACCGGTTTTTGTCGATAATCAGCACACTTGGGCAACACTATTGATGATTTGACAGCTTGTTTATCGATAATTAATAGGGTTGTTAACTTTTAGAGTTTTGTTGCCACCTTCTTAATTGGATTAAGTTTCAATTTGTAAAATAAATTAAAAACACAAACAAAGAAGTAAGTATTTCTGATTAACTTTGGAAACATAAAATAATTTGTTTTTTATTTGTCTAGCACCTATCAAAGCAAATTTTTTTTGTCAACGACACTAAGTCATAAAAATCCATTATTATTTAAAAATAAACGTACGCATCAAGTTTTGTCTTCGATCGACTCTTAAATAAATTAACCGATTTTAATTAAATTTTCACACCGTGTGCAGTTTGATGCAACTTGAAAGATAGAGTGCCATTTACCTAGCAGGAAGTTAATTTAATGTATATCCAGACCAAAAATACAAAAGTTTCCAAACCGCCTACCTGTTCTACATCATCTTTATATTTCACTGCATCGCCTAACAGAATGCACAATTTCAAACTCTTAAATTTATAGGTCGGTATTAAAGTACCTAAGGGACTTGTAATCCAATTCTTAGATTTGTTTTGGTCAACTTACTTCTAACGTCTTGGGTGTCTATAGCTGAAGTATATTTCTTACTTAAAGAAAATCTGCCTGCATTCTATTCAAGTCATTCAGTCATCTTATCAGTAGGTATAAATATCCTGTTATAATTCTCACACGTGTGGCAACGCCTATAAGTGTTGGTTCTGTTATCCTTATGTCTGGATTATCACAAAGTAGCTCAGCCCTAAAATTAAATTGGTCAGCTGTAGGGGTCAATACCAACAGCTAATTATTGGGCAATGGAATAAACAGATTACGTGACGCACGAGCTGGCCGGTAAACTTTAGAAAACGATTTGCTAACATAATTAATAGCGCCAACTTACAAAAACCTTACTATGGCAAAATTCAAATTAAATTATTTATTTTTGAAGTTTGTCTGACAGAAAAGTTGTTACAAAAGTATTTGAACATATCAACCTATGTGATTACATAGGTGGTCTGCAAATATTGTAGTACAATACAAATAAACCTCCGTATTAAATCACTTAATTTTTTTTAAATAACATCAAAATCTTTTGCATAGTTTTAAAGATATAAGCACACACAAAGGAACAGAACAAACAACGGAATGCGACTTAGTCATTATTAAATAAATTATATTCATTTATGTGTATCACCAATTCATTATTTACTGAACTAAACGGTGAACTTCTCGTTAGCTGATTAAACTCCACACTAGAGACTTCGCGTAAAAAATCTTTCAAATTACCGACACGTAAACACTAGCAGACGTCTTTTCTTTTGATATTTTTTTCATTATTTGAACATTACCTACAAGTACTTTGTACAAAAATGATTATATTGTTCTTAAAAATGTATTGTTTTATACAAGAGAAAAGAAAAAATATTTATTTGCGGAATATGAGTGTTACAAAGATGTTACAAAATTATTTAAGCGTTCCAAAATCCAACATATTCTACCAACTTGTGGTGTGCAAATATTTTAATAGGTATTAATTATATTAAGTTATTTTAATTTATTATTTAATTATATTTGTTCACTTCAATTAGTAAAATATCAAATAGTTGTCATAAGCACTTGCAATTTACAGCACCCAATGGTAGAGTCGGATGGTACTTGCCCGCAGCCTCAGAGGTTGGGTATTCGATTCCGTGTCGATTTTTTCGCGAAAAAAGCTAAAGTTCTATTCATTTACACTAAACATTTTCAGACAATTCTTGTTTCTTGCATAAACTTATTAAATGCTAAAAGAATGTATATGTTTTTGCACAATAAATTATTTATTGAAAAACTCGAATAAAAAAAAAAGTTTATTTTATTTGGAAAAAAAATTGTTGCCTGGATAAGTCTACACCTTTAAATACGTCCCCGTATTCAGAATTGACTTGTCTTGTAAAACTTCTGTACATTTTCTATCCCACTACCAAGTTATTAATGTATCTACCTATCTATGTTTTACACTGTTTTCTTAACAAAATAATACATAATATGATATCTAAACATGTAAATGTACAGCGAGGAAATAGACGATACACTAATTTCTTGACGGTTATTTCATTTGTGCACTTTCACTGAACAAAATTAATTTAATTCCCACCTAAATTATCCAATTTTAATCATAAACATATAAACACGAAATTCAATAATAATGAAAAAATTACGACCACCCTTAATCACGATGGCGCCAAAACTCTGCAAAACTCCTCTGACTGTAAGCTTTTATTCGTCAAAGTAGTTTTATTTTAAATGGTTTTAATTTGATGATTTCGTATAAAAATATAAAAATACGCAAAAATTAAGTTATTAAGTTTTTTTTAGCTAATTCAAGAGCTGTAAGAATTTACAAATCCCATTTTCCCATATTATGATTTAACAAAAAACTACAAAATAAATGCCTGCTATTTAAGTGCAAGCAACATAACTACTTACACAAAAAAATTCTTCAATTTTACTGCAGGCGTATCATTTAAATTCTGCACATACAAAATCTCTAAAACGACCAAAACCTATTATTCAATGTACTTTGTGACGACCAGAGAGACTTAAAACCAAAGAATATTAAACTCTTTAACAAGAGCTTAAAGCATATTTTTTGCTTATAAGAACCCCATTCGCGACGAAAATTATTTCATATTTTTGTATTTAACATGTTCGTTCGTACATTTTTAGATTGATTATTTCATATTGTTAAGTTTTTTCTTATCGACACAGTTTTATAACGTGAAAAGGGCGTCAAATTATGACTCCACAGTCCACCCCGGGCGTCACCAGAATCGGTGACCAACGCTACGCCACTAACCGCTAACCATTCTAAATCATTTTCTTGCTAATTGCATATTTTATGTGGAATACCATCTTTGAGTGGGGTTTGCTAAAAACCAGCTGGTAGCCATAAATTCAATGGATATGCGTGCCCGGAAATTATTCTGTGAGTGTGAGAATTAAAAGTTTGACCCTAAGTTGCTTAGTCAACAACAACCCAGAGACTGTACTATCTGATTAAGACTATGCAGTAGTAACTTGTTTAGTTAGGTAAGAAAAAATAGTAAGAGGGAGGTACATTGAATACATTTAATATTATTTTAATTTCTAAATATATGCAGGGTCTTTAGAGACAGGTCTTTAATAATACATTGAAGTTTCTCAATTTTTTTTCCAAGTTAATAGTTTAAAAAAATAGCCAAAGTTGTGAAATAATTGTTCCTTTCTCTAACTTTAAAATAAGAGAGTGCAACATGAAAAATAAAGAAAGGGGAAGGGAACCAATGCACCGCCGCCTTCTTTTGACAACCTATGTATTTCAGAAATTAAGTACGTTAGAACATGCAATACCAAATAGAATTGATAATGTTCCAAAAGCAACTTTGAAACGCAGACTGAATGGATGGGAAGAACAAAAATCCCAACAACAGACACAATAAAATTTATATATGTACAATAAAATTAATGTATATTATATCAAGTACGTTTTTTTTGAAAATATTAACAATTAGATTATTGTGATTATTCCCATTAACAAAAAAATCGTTAAAATTACGTGTATTACTTTACGTGATTGGACTTTTAGTATAAACGTTTTTAAGCCATTGATGGCTGGTCCATTGAAAGGTAGGGTGGTCCGAAGGAAGCATCTGATCTAATAATAGTTTTGTCACTGTTATAGCCGAAAGTGCTCAATTTTTCAATGAAATAAATATATAGTAAGCCATTAGTTTTATGCTAACACGTTTACATAATTAAATACATATTATTATGATATCATAAAGTTATGTGGTCCAATCGTAAGTCTTTTCCTATGTTCATTATAATATGCTCATTAAAAATTTCGAAAGAAGATAAATTTGAATGACATTTTACTACATCTATAATATAAAAATTAATCGCTAAATGTGTTGGTAAGCGCATAACTTCCGAACGACTGGACCGATTTGTCTAATTCTTTCTTTGTTGTGTTAGTTATTATCAGGACAACGTTTTTATGAAGAGAAAAATCGGGAAAGTTGCAGGGAAAATGGGAAAAATATTAATTAATTATTTCCCATACTGAACAGGTGGAACGAAGTTCGCCGGGACAGCTAGTAGTATATAAAACAAACTCGCTTCCTCTGTCCTTATGTCCCTTTGTATGTTTAAATTTTAAAACTTGGCAACGGATTTTGATGCGGTTTTTTTAATAGATAAAGTAATTGAAGAGGA
>NJDD01000504.1:35192-53832 GCA_002245505.1 Calephelis nemesis
GTAGGACTATTGCCGCCACTAAGCCTGATATCGCGCAGGTAGGCTGGTCGGAACGTCGGGCTTTTATTGTTGATGTTACCATTCCGCGTGATGATTGCCTCGTATAAGCTGAACTGGTCAAGTTGTCAAATAACCTAGACATAGTTCCGAGGTACCGCTATGTTGACGCAACAGTGATTGTCCCGATGGTCATCTCCGTTAACGATCTGACAGCAGCTAAGAGTTTGACCCAACATCTAAAGAAGCTCTCGCTACATTCCTGAATTAGGGCCCAATCTAGAAGGTACAACTAGAGCACGCATAATTTTTATTTATATTCATATTTTTAATACATTTTTTTATTAACTGTACAAATGTAAGATAAAGAAATAATGTAAATGAATGATGATTTACTTTATATTTATAAACTAGGAAACCATGAAAATTAGACGATATTCTGAAATATATTTAAATTAAACAATATTCTTTTCTTTACATGAAGTGGAAGTCTAACAAGTAGACGGATTTCCTGAAGATAAGAAATTCAGCCTGCCTAGTGAGGCCAAAAGTGGTAATGGTGCGTTGCCAATCTGAGGCCGGAAAGTTAGGCCTCGAGCAAAAGTTAGTTTACCTACTATCTTATCCTCCGAATCGGAACAAGTCAACGGCAGGCGCTGACTTTATGGCAGCAGAAATGGGTAAGGCGGTGGTACCAATCCGGGCGAGTCGCTGCTCTACCACCTAGTCAGATGTAACGTGTTAAGTGACGATAAGTGTAGGGTCGCCTTTTCCGAACTGCCTGGAAGGAAGGCAGGTGGTGGTATCTGCATTTCTGCAAAGATAAGAATAGAAGCCCGGATTAACAATGGGGAAATTTATTGTTATAATTAAAAAAATATGTTATTCTACGAGAACTATTCAAAAATGAACAAGTAGCCAATGGCGAAGCAGTATTTGTCGCAACAGACATCTAGACAAGGCACACGAGCTAAAGGAAATCCTTAATATTACGGTTTTTTAGCCCGTAGCATACATTAGGTATAGGTTATTATGCTCCTCGTTAACTTGGGGTTCTTCTCAACCGGACTTCGGCCCCAGGCAGTACACCTTGCCTGGTCGGGATTATCTTCCCGGTCGGCTTATAACAGTATCTGGGAACTTCAATGTTTTTATATTTACTAGCCGCACCCACTTAGGTATTGTTATGTTTGGCAGTTTAACAGCCACTATCACACGTTAATCCTGTTTGTCATTGTCATTTGTCAGATTACTCAAGTGGGGTACAGCTGCTATCTGATGATACTGAGGAGATGAATTTACAATTTCACGTCCTAAGCCTTACAATTAAGCCATTTCTAACCATCTTGTAAAACGAAGTCAACTGAATTTTTTCGTGTTCGTTACCGAATTGTTTAATAAGTACTTAGATGATCCCCCTCAAGTTTCTCCTGTAGTCCAGTTCGATTTGATTAAGGTCTAACTAGTGCTTTTATTCTTACTAGTGGGTTATGGTTAATAATGTTTATTAATTATTATTGTTAACTCTTTATTGTACACAACAGAAATTACAGAAAAACGTAAGAATAAAATAAACGTAATTATAGTTACGTTTATTTTAGTCTTACGTTTTTCTTATGGCGAGCTTATCTCTAATGAATAAAATATCTTCCAGCCAACATGTTAAAGTGAAACAATGTAAGAAATCAATTTCCCTTATTTATAATAAAACGAAATAATATAATTTCCTATAAATTTAATTTTGGATATGAGTTAGCTTCTAACTAGGGTAAAATCACGTCTTTATATTTGGCAGTTTAACAGTTAACTCATAGTTACATTTAGCCAAGCAACGCACTAACGGTCTTAAGTGAGCAATCATTTATGTAATTAATAAATCGATCAAGTAATTAAGTCCATAGTAATTAATGGGGTGAGCATTAATTAAGTAGACACATGAGAGAATAGAGTACCTTTCTACTACGGCGGGGGTGCTAAGACTTTCTTTGCATTAGTAAGATTTAAGGCTGTGGTATAAATATAGAAAACGTCGCAACTTACGTAATATATCTAAAGCGCCAATGTACTTTTTGATCTGTTGAATAGATAAACATTAGCTAAGAAACATTTGAAGCTCTTCAAAAAAATCGCAGTAGGTAGTACAAACGCGGGGTAATTCAGTCTTTTGATACAAGTGTTGGTCCGGGCTCCTTTGCAAAATAGACCATCTGCCTTGCTGCCAGGCAGCTCGCAAAAGACGAGCATAGGCTTACCGTCACCAGCACCGTGACATCTGACTAGGTGGTAGAGTTTTGCAGCGACTCAACCGGATTGGTACCAGCGCCTTAACGTCCTGCCACCATAACGTCAAGACGATTTCCGGTTCCGAGGGTAAAGTAGCCTCGAAACTTACTTTTTCTCGAGGCCTAACACCCCGGCTTCAGGTTGGCAACGCACCATTAATACCTTTGGTGTCTCTAGGCGGCGATAATTTCTTACCATTAGGAAATCTGTCTGCTTGTTTGCCTTTCAATATCATAAAAAAAGCGACTCCTCCAAAATGCACAGCGTCTAATGCACGACGCAGACGTTTGTTTGTTTTTTCTGGTAATAAAAATAGCCTATGTCCATCAAATATAATGTATAGTGCTAATGATAAAAAAATCGATCCAGAAAATTTGTCTTTTTTTCATAGTATTGGGATATAATATGTCATTAGATAGTAGCTATCGCCTCTGTGGCCTAGCGGTTCAGTCGTTGGACTTGACTGCATGAGGTCCCGGGTTTGAATCCCAGGTCGGGCAACAAAAAGAAAATTGGATTTTTCGAATTTTTCTAATAAAAAAAAATGTTGCTCGGGATAGGACATGTGCCCGGTTGGCGATAGGCTTGTCACCTATCACATTGTGGGACTTAGTATCTTCGGCTAGTCGTGGGTGCCCTGGTTGTGCCTCTGCCTACCTCTTCGGGGATATGGGCGTGAAGACACTTTAGATAGTAGCTTATAAAGACGAACTACTTTGCCAAATTACAAGCCGGTGTGATAGCGACCCAGCCCAGGAATGTATCTACTACTTACCACCAACAATCGCCGCGATACTTTATCGCTATGGTTATGTCAAAGATTACAAGTTACGTCATCAGCAATGTTATTGTTTTTGATAAAAATGATTACGGTTCCCTTCATTCGTTGACGTGTCCCATCTGTCTCTCTGCCAGGCAGATTGTAAGAAGCGAGCATAGGTTCAATGGGTCAGTACCAACAACTTCCCAACGGTAGCATATATTACCAACAAGTTCCCAACGGTACAGTGCAGTAACATGACTAGATAGTGATGTACTGCATTACGTTAACTGCCTCCATTATGACAGTATACTGCACTGTCGTGTTCCGATCCGGAAGATAGAGTACCTAACTTGCGCATTAGGCCTAACAGTCCGGCTAAAGGATAGCGAGGAGCCTATAACTTCTAAGGTGTTTATAATCCACAATCATCTTATATCGGGACAGCCGTGTGCTTGTTCACCATCTCATTACACAAAAAAATTAAAACTAAACTAGAAAAATCGAAAGACCGAAATTTTTAGGGAATACTCGGGCATCAACGTAGCGAGGTTGTCGGCAGTTGACTAAATTAAAATCTCCTTTTTTTTAATCTTAAAAAAATAAGCTTTTTGTGTGACGCAAATTTTACAGAACTATACCAACACAAATAAATGTTTGAGCTTACAAATACGTGAGTTTACTTACATATTCTGCTAAAAAAGTCAGACTCAACTAGATGAAACCAAAGATTTAGTTATTAATTATATCAAAAGCTGAAATCCTTAGTTTTCGAAAGGTACCAAGTTAACCAGACCACCCGGACTCTTCACTCCGAAGACGAGTCTACAGGATTTCAAGTTTCGGAAAGTCTTACGCGTCCGGAAGACGTTTTCCACCATTTTCACATTCATATATTGATGAGTATGGCAACGCTGTAACATTGAAGAGTTGGCTGTAAGAAATTATTGGAATTGTCAAAAAAGCTTTTTCATCTTTAAGCTATGTTAAGAGCTGAAACCGAAAACGCCCTTGACAAAATCTAAAAACCTAACACATACGCAAACACGCATACATACACACGTACCCACTCACACATAAACACTATTTATCAAAATTTAGTATAAATCATTATTTTGCAAATTTATTATCACTTTTTTATTTTTGAAATTAGTTTTTAATTAGTTAAACTTAAACAGGTGTCTAAAACACCTAAACTATTAAAATCTATCATGCCCTGTTTATATTTTGAGCTTCCACTATAAATATTATTTGAATGTATGTACGTATGTATATTATTTTAAACATTGTCAAATATTGTTGTAGAAAAGACCTTCGTTTTTTGTTTTGGCACTAGGCACAGTTCACGACTGTGCCTAGTGTAGATTCCTACAATAATTTTGTGGAAAAGTAAAGATAATTGTTTACGAATCTACTAATTATTTTTTTGGTCTTTTTTTAATCATCGCAACATAGCACGCCTTTTGAGAAAATTTTCAAGTAACTTAAAAAAAAGGAAGCGAAATCTGGTTACCTTTATTCAGACTAAAAACTCTTTGTTCAAAGTGTCAGGCTGCATTTCTAACCTGTCCAACCATCTGCGATTCTCAGGTTTAGTGTCTGACGAGGATAAGCATTAATGTGATGAACATAGGTCTGTGTTGCTATGTCCCAAAGATAAAAAAATACGAAATTTATTCAACAGTCATCTGGACTGTAATTTGTAATTTAAGTAGGTGTTATTTGTAAAAAATTGGTTTCATTAAAAATACGAATATATAATTTTGCGCGGCTAATAATGCGTCTATTGTTATTTAGTTGTCTATGATAAAAAATCAATTGAGTAAATCATGTTTGGCCATCAGCTATAAACCATGTTGTTATCAAGTTATTGCCAATTATCATATTAAGCAAAAACATTTCGACAGTCATGTAAACCGACGGCGGGACCTTGTAGCCACGGCGGCGTCCGCGTCGGACTGACATTTAACAAAAACTCGTACAAATCAAGTCCAGTTGGGAAATGGATGATTCCGTATCTCCAAATTAAACTAAACAAAGACTTGGAATTATGGTTACCAATAAAATAATTTAATGAAATAATTAAAATTAATTTCAGTTTGATAATTTTATATAATATTCAACCTTAGTAATTGTATAAGTCATTCAAGTAATTTAAGTTTAAGTAGAATCTATATACCTACTTGCTATCGTCGGCACTTGGTGGAATTTCATTGTATACACACATTTTTTTGTAGCTAACACTTGTACTTATCCACAATATACTACGGATACACTGGGTATTCCCAGTACAGTACGTTTACTGTGTGTATATTGTATAAGTACAAGACGTGTTATTTACAAAAAACGTGTGTAAGTTTAAGTAAATTTCTACAAAAAACTAGTTTTTTTAATTAAACATATTTTTTTTAATTATAACTTTATTAAAAATGAATTCACAACGATAACTGAACAAATAAATCTCAAAAATGTTTTTCTAATCAGTTTAAACATATTTCTAGGCTGAGAGTGTAGAGTGTAAAATGTCACGATTCTTACAGACCTGCCTAGCTTCCTCCACATTGATCTATACGAATAATAATTGTTTGTTTGTTTGTTTTAAATAGGCTCCGAAACTACTGAACCGATTTAAAAGTTCTTTCGCCATTAAAAGTCGGCGTTATGAAACTGGGCTATATTTGTAACAAAAAAAATTGAATCTATACTTGCTGTCGTCGTGGCAAGTGGAATTCGCCAGTCGTCGGTTGAATTCCATTGTATAAACACTTTTTTGTAGAAACACTTCTCCTTATCCACTATACATGCAAAAGTGTGTAAAAAATTGAGATCCCTGTCTAAAACTTCAATTATGTGTAATAAATTGCTTCATTCATATGGGAAAACGGATAATGTTACAACGGGAGTAGGAGAGAATTACCTACCATAAAATAAAATTACGCTTCCGTGCGCTGACTTGGCGCTGATTTGTCCGATTGGGTTGTAATTTTGTGTTTATTTTTATAGTTTCAGACAAGTATTATGCATCTCTCTTTAATTTTTTCTATACATTCATACATACATATCTTCACGCCAAGTCCCTTACGGGGGGTAGGCAGAGAGTATCGAGTGCCAGACCTCACGATCCTGACAAACCTGTCTTGCTTCCTTCACATTCCTTACCTATAATACGTCTGTTACAAATACTTTGGTTTTCTTCGTATTCAAATGTAAACCTCTTTTCTTATTTATATTTTATAATTATGACAGCTCAGACGGTGTAAAGCCCATAAGTACAGCCCCGTCTATAACTAAATCGGGTAGTAATCAAATAGTGGTCCGTGAAAAGACTAGTGCCAATATTTTAGAAAAATTAAAAACAAGAGGTCAAACTAAAAGTTTGAAGGTGTTGAATCAAAGATGTACGGATCAACATATAGTAGAAGTTCAGTAATAGTAAAGACTGGCTGTTCCGGAGAACTTTGATTCACCTGTTTAGTTTGTATGGGGAAATTAATTTTTTTTCGCAGTCAAATGGGATAAAATGTATCCTATGTTTGTTTCCTGGTCCTGTGGTAGCTACTCCCCCCTTCGAATTCCACCCAAATCCGTTTGACAGTTCTTGAGTTATATATATGTTACTAACACGACTTTCTTTTAAATATATATACCTATTTACTTATCTCTGTTAGTAAGGTGTCGTTGGCACCTTTTTTAATACTAACGGAACCCTAGAAAGATACATCTAAATAAAATAGATCCGCACAGCGGGGTATTGTAATCATTATTTTTAATTTCACATACTTGTCTCCTGAAGGCTGGGAAGAGAAGTAGGTAAAGTGAACTCGTATACCTCTGACATGCAAGTGCTAACTGCCAATGACATATTTTTCTAATTTATTAAATTATATATCTAATATTTACCGAATATAGACAATAAGTCGACTGCTTGACATGCGCTATTTACGTGAATTTATCGTAAAATTAATACTTCACTACATTGTTTTCATCGATATAAAATGTATACCTTCAAAAATATAGTTCGCTTTTAATACAAGCGTTTGTTCTTCCTGTTATTGATTTTGCTAACTTTTGTTTCTGTGACACTACGATTTAATTGCATATTATGCTATGGGATCCCAAGAAGTGTTTCATGCGGAGTCAGATATAGGAGACACTTTGTGCCATTTTTTAATGGAGATAAGTAATATACCTACCAGATCTCTATATAGAGCGTGTGTATAGGGTAGTCAAAAATGAACATTTTGGGGTTGAAACTATACTCAAACATATAAAATTAAAGTTCGGTGGGCTTTCTTACAAGTGTATTTTTAAATATTCTGGCCATTTGACCGTGATGTACTGAAGAAGGAGGGACAGAAACTTTCTAAGCACAAGATTGGCGGTCTAATATTATCTGGTTCTCTTTGCGTAAGATTAAAGATGTATGAATGGTTATGCATGCATTGTACTAGATAAATATGCCTTATTTTTTTAGAAGGTACTTAGGTAAACATATTAAGATTATTTTTATTCTGTAAACTAAGATTTCGCCTGTTACACCATAGCAGAGATCTTTTTCTCTGCTGCACAGTTTAAGGCCTTGAGATACCCATTTAGGCCTTGTAGACTACAGGCCCATGCTAAAAATAGGTGAGTCATATGAACCACCAGGTGACGTACACTACTTCAGCACTATGCCGTCACCTGTAAGCTGTCCAAATGAGTGCAGGTGAGAATTCAGAAGAGCAGGTAGAATAATTCCGTTTTGGTCATTTATTTTTGTACGGCATTGTTACTCTTGGACAAAGCAGCAAGTAACAGCTAGTATATTATGACACAATTATTGCATTTGAGTTTTATACGCAACATGCATATCTAAGCAAATTGAGAAATTAAAACATTCCAGCTTAGATAGACGGCGGCGAGCGGGTAAACACGTCATCCTTTCATATGTACCTGATGTAATATGAATGTGAATAACGTATAGTCTACTCGTGGTCCTACCAACAACTGCCCTACTCTAACCAACCTGGACAAGCGCATAGAGATGGAATAAAAACTCGCGTACACTGCATAAAACTATACTAAACCATGATTTATGTTTTTGGGGTCCTTATGATAAGCCTAAACAAAAAGCCAAATTCAAAAAACTTCCGCTTTTATTTTTGTTAAATTTATATAATCGCTAAATGTGAATGAATAAATATGTTTTAATAAAACTTATTATTTTGATAGCCTTCTCAATGGACTTATTATTAAACTAGAAGTACTACGCAGCTTCGCCTGCGTAACTTGGCTTCTACTACACCGATTTTGATGAAACAAAGCCGATGTCACTTAGGGATAATGTAGCATTCTAAAGGTGAAAAAATTTTTGAAATCGGTCCAGTAGATTCGGAGCCTATTCATTTCAAGCAAACAAACAAAAAATCAAATCTTTCCTCTTTATAATATTAGTATAGATAGTATAGATGGCAATTATTAAGGTTATAGGAAACCAAATCAAACTACAACCCGGGTCGGACAACAAAAAATTGGGGTTTTCCAGTTTTCTAATAAAAAAAAATGTTACTCGGGAAATGTGCCCGGTTGGCGATAGGCTTGCCACCTCTAGGTCTTAGAGTCTTCGGCTAGTCGTGGGTGACCTGGTTGTGCCTCTGCCTACCTCTTCGGGGATATGGGCGTGAAAATGCAAATCAAACTATGCCAAGGTTATAGATTAAGGTTTGGGTAAACTAACCTTAACCTTTTGTTGTATGTATGTTGCCTATAACCCAATACGGTAATCACCTTATAACCCATAAATATCATCTTGCTGCACTTTCAGAAACAAAGCAGGAGCTAAAAACCTGCCTGGATTTGTTATTTACTTTATACTACAATGTCTATAATAATTTATATAGTACTAGCGTCCCGCCCCGGCTTCGCAGGTTATGACATACATAATATATAAACATTTCTCTTTAATAACTTTATCTATTAAAAAACCGCATCAAAATTCGTTGCGTAGTTTTAAAGATTTAAGCATACATAGGGACAAAGGAAGCGCCTTTGTTTAATACTAAGTAATGATCGTTGACTAAACGCTTAACACAATCATGAAACTTGAATATTTTATGGTTATAGCATTTTTTTGTAATGTATACCTACAGGTTTAAATGATGGAAACTCGCTTATTACCTATCGTCGCTTATATTACAACAACGCGATTATGCGTTGTTTATGTTACGCTTTTTTTAATTTACCGGATAAAGAAATAAATTCTGCGTCTTTTCGACCAATAACATCCTAATAAAGCGGCCAATAGGAGGCCGTAATTTCAAAAATTGTATCACCGCGAATGTCAACAAACGTAAGTAGCGAAATATAAGTAACGTAAATAACGTAGTAGCGAAAATGCATATTCGCGATCGAATCAGTGATTCTTCTGGTGGTGACAGTAGCTGATGGTAGGTGATCCTGGGTCAATGTCTCGATATCACCCTACGACAGGACATGATAAATGACTTATAAGTTACCCGAGGACAAGCAACGCGGTGCCGGGAACTACAATTTACGACTTTGATAAAGAAACATAAGACAAACCTTGAGTACACAAACCTTGAATATACAAACCTTATACCTAAGTATATTATTTTATAGTATAAGTTTCCTAATTAAACATATTGTCATTAGTGACTCACCCCAATTTTTTTTTACTAAAATCACATTAAAAATATAGCAGAACTACGTCTGCCGTTTAAGTTAGTCTCGTATATAAAATTCTCATGTCACAGTGTTCGTTCCCGTACTCCTCCGAAATGGCTAGACCGATTATCATGAAACTTTGTGAGTAGGTCTGAGAATCGGCCAACATCTATTTTTTATACCCCTAAGTGATAAGGTTGACTCACCCCAAATTACTAAAACCACAGTAAAAAATATAGCAGAACAACGTCTGCCGGGTCAGCTAGTCGCGGGCTTAATTTTCAAACATTGTAACTCCAAAATTTTCGAAATGTTGATTTTAATTAAGTACCTAAATAAGTCCATTCACTAAGTCGTGTTATCAGATAAAAATCAAATTTACAACAAACACAAGCATTTATAATATTTGAATGTAAAATAAGTTGTTTGTTTTTATTGTTAGTTATTTAATAAAACAGTTTTCCCTCCTCCTATAATGTTTTACCAAATGGAGATACGTAGTTTGAAAATTAAGCCAGCGTAGTAATATATAAATATATTGATAAAACGAGCTTTGTAACACAAATGTTTTTCTAATTCCCTTTTTTTACAATCTAGTTTTAGTAAAAACAAAAAAGCAGTACATTAATCCTATTTAAGAAAAGAAATGTACCGAATAAGAGAGATTTTTTTTATTATTTTCTTATCTGGCTTAATCAGCACAAATCTCTTTTGAAAATGAGGCTCTTCACCGTTTTCAGGGTGAAGAGTAATGAATGTGAAGGAAGCCAGACAGCTTTGTCAGGATTGTTAGGTCTGGCACACTGCCTACCCCGTAAGGGACTTGTTGTGAAGATATGTGTGTATGTATGTTTGTAAGATATTTACAGAATAAAAATGGATAAGGAGCATAAAGACTTACTTATAATAGACAAACTGCCTTCCTGCCAGACAGCTCGTAAAAGACGAGCATAGGCTTACGGTCACTAACACCGCGACATCTGACTAGGCGGTAGAGTTTCGCAGCAACTTACCCCGATTGCTACCACCGCCTTACCTATTCCAGCCGCCATAACGTCATGACGTGTTCCGGTTCGGAGGGTAAGGTAGCCGCTAAACTTACTTTTGCTCGAGGCCTAACATCCCGGCCTCAGGTTGGCAACGCACCATTACCACCGTTGGTGTCTCTCATTACCATCAGGAAATCCGTTTGCTTGTTTGCCTTCCAATATCATAAAAAAGCCATAGGATGAACCGGCCGTGTAAGAATAGGTCCCGGAATCAGGAAATTGTTACTCCACACAATAAGTATGTTAGGAGGAGATGCACCCTGGCGGTCTAAGCGTTGTGGGTTTACACTTTCCAGCTACCGCTCATATTTATCGTGAATATTTAAATATTAGAAAATGTATCTGCTTAATCGCTATTCTGATTTCTTGCAGATTCACCTCTGTGGTCTAGCGGTTCAGTTGTTGGACTTGACTGCATGAGGTGCCTTTTGAGTGAGTTAATTAACTGGCTACCCTATCCTCAATATTGAGACATAACAGTGGCAAGCACTGAAGTTCGGTGATGTTACCAATCTGGGCGAATCATGGCAAAACTCTACCTAAAAATTTAAATATCTCCACGTTAATCTTTGTTTCGTAACTCTCAAAAACCACATGGGTATAAATATAACCATATTCGCGACCCTCCCACGTACTTTAGCAACATCTAATAAACAGCACGTCATACATTGCAAACTTGGAATCATCCTTCAAACTCTAATTTGGTGGGAAACGATAATGCATAGATATTATGAAATTGGTTCTGTTAGTATGAAGAAGATATTCCAGGTAAATAAATGGAATAGGTAAGTTATCTAAAAAGTGAATAAATAATACTACATTTAGGCTGTGGTGTTAGGTTTTATTTTTAGGAAGACAAACAAGCAGACGGATTTTCTGATGGTAAGAAATTCACGCCGCCCAGAGACACCAAAGGTGGTAATGGTGCGTTGCCAACCTGAGGCCAGGATGTTAGGCCTCGAGCAAAAGTAAGTTTACCGGCTACCTTACCCTCCAAACCGGAACACGTCTTGACGTTATAGCGGCAGGAATAGGAAAGGCGGTGGTACCAATCCGGGTGAGTTGCTGCAAAACTCTACCACCTAGTCAGATGTCACGGTGTTAGTGACGGTAAGCCTATGCTCGCCATATATGAGCTGCCTGGCAGGAAGGCAGGTGGTCTATTCTGCAAAGGAGCCCGAACCAACTTCTCGCCATCAGGTTTTTCTGTGATTCCTAATAATGTTGTTTTTATTATAAATCTAACCTAATAACCTTTATTTTGCTATTAACCAAGAGAGTTATGATGAAAACAGTGTTGGTCCCCATTTTCATTCAATAAAAAAGATGAGAAAATCGCGTATTCATTACCACCTCAATAGAAAACAGTCATCACCAACTTATAGTTTTTTTTATTTATGTAATTGTGATAAGCATCGATAGTTGACCGGATTAGTGCTTGGCTATGAAAAGTTTCGCATGTTCAGGGCCCTCGAAAGTTACCACTTTTAAACACATGCAAACTTTGTAGTTAATCTTTACTTTGTATACAATAAAGGTCTGATATAGGTCAAAAAGAAAAACCTACAACTGTCGTCAAAATTGTGCAGTAAAACCGAATTTCTCCTCTACTGACTGTAACAATAATATGCTTGATGGTTTGAATAAAAGAAAAGAAAAAAAAAAAATTATTTGCGGAATATAAGTTTGTCCGGAATTCAAGGCTAGGCCGACCGTACTCACCGTAGCGTAACGAAACTTAATTTGTGTTTTAGGCAAACAAAGACCTGGAGACAAAAATTGGCTATTTTACGCTAAATGAAGGGATTCCCGAGGGAGATCGAAAAACCTTTAAATTGCAGACATAGAATCGACAATAGTTAGTAAGTAAAAAATAAAAAAAAAACACTTATTTCCTGTACGTTGACACAAAAAAAGTTTACAATTTTTCAAACTTTTTGTATGGAGTTATTAATGTATGTATAGTTTTCGATGAATGCCTTCCAATTTGTTACTGTATCTATATGTTAATACGTGATGCCAAAACTTTAGACCCCTTTTTACGAAAACTGCGCGGACGCAGGAGCATAAAATTTGGCACATTTACCTATAGTTTATGTTCTGCATTTATCTTACAAGAAATGCAGAACGCTAATATTTTTCAATAATAATGCTTATAAAGTACATTAAATCAATAAATAAAACATTACCCACACTACCATGAATTTGACATACACAAACAAATACATTGATGATAACGATAAAAGATCACAGATGGCGCACCATACAGTTTGGAAACAAAGTAGTTGGTCTTGAGTAATGCAGATGGTGTTCTTATCAACAAGATTTTAAAATTTATTTTGGTCGAATTTCGACCAACGGGCGACCACTAGTTTTCATAAATATACAATAAAGACTGCTATATAATACGAATTACATCTGGGGTTATATAAACATAAACATTGAAAAATCCAATCCTATTTGTAATGCTACATTTATTGGTACATTTTTATTTGTTTTGCATTAGAGGGGAACATCTTACCAGCACCATACAGTGGAACCAACGATGCTTTTGACATAATGAGAATACTTGCCATCGTCATACTCCGGTGTTGAACGGGGTAGCCGGTAACAAAAATCAGCCCTCTCGTTGGCGACACACCACTAACATATGAGTCCTTAACGTGGTAAGTAGGTATTTATTATCCGGTAATCCGTCTACTTGTTAATTTTCAATTATCTGCCTAGATATATAAAACAAATGAAAAACACTACATTATAATGTGGTCCCACTGACTGTGACTTTTTAGCATCTCGTATAATTTATGACGGTCGGTATATTATTATACGGTACACTTACTTAGGTATCAACGTCTGAGCTTCAGACAGCAAACCCTTAACATTATAGTGTACTTTTAATCTTCACGAAGTTAAGTCTGCTTCAATGCCTTCCAATTTATACCTAATATAGTTATACCAGTAGGAACCCAGTAAACCAAATACTCCATTCCGTTTTTATCTAGACACTAGCAGAGCCGATAAACGTTGTCCTGTACTAACTATGAATATTATTTATGTTAGGTATATGAAAGGTTGGGCGTAGTGTGATGACCGACGAAAATGGGGATTCGTTTTTATTTATAAGAAAATATAATACCTAGTAATATTTATAAAATACAAATATAAGTAAATCTGTACATGAAATATTTTTAAATATATACTTATAACAATACATAGTATTAATTATTTAAATTGTAATCATATTTCTAACTTACAATGTCGTTTTGGGAAAACCTGTAAAGATTTTGTTCTCAATAAATAAATAAACATTTAATATTGTACATGAGAATTAAAATTTACAGAATTAAAATTGATTATTAAATTTTGTCGATTAGTCTGTTCACTTTTCACGCAGAAGCCAAAAACTACTGAACGTCAACATTTATTTAGGACATCTTTTACTGCTCGAAATCATGCACTTCAAAGTGTAAACAAAGCCGCGGGCAAGAGCTGATAATATTATGATTACGAAAGTCTGTATGTTAAGTTCTCACATTTCAACCACTGAACCGATTTTGATCGAATTAACAGTGGAAACAGTTCAATGCCTAAAATCAAACACAGGCTTAAATGCTCGCCATTGTCGTATTCCGGGCTAAATGATAAGACGGCCTGTAGCTAAACTTGCATATGTAACCTAAGGTCTCGTATTTAAAATGTTATAGTTTTCTTATGTGGTAAAACAGCAAGCAAGTACATGGCTCTCCTGGTGGTAAGAGACAACCAATGCCTATACAGATCTCAGAATATAGTTGTTGAAAACGCGTCAGTGTCCTATGTGTGGATTAGTTCTGTTCGGCTTAGTATCCAAGTCTACGAGCTGTTCAAAATGATACATTTGACCTTTGGAGAACATATCTTAAAAGCTACTGGGCAGGAAGGCTGATGATCTATTCTACACAAGAGGCCTAAACTAACATGGCGTGGATACTAATAACATTTATGGTGTATATAGAAGACACTTGTCTTAGGAAAGTTGTCTGCTTATAACGTCTACGTTGCATCTCATAGCATACGAAGGCTACATTATTATGTGCCGTAACAGGAAACAGGTGCACTGCTCTCCTGATGGTACACATAAGCAATACCGTCTTTACCATAAGGGCACACGGGGCCAGTGCCCAGGACCCCTACACTCAGAGGGCCCCGAAAGATCGACCGTTTCACTCACTTTTACTTAAAATATTTTGTTGATTACCAAAAAAATCATAGTGGGAAAAATTGTAAAATTTGATTTTTTTATATTCCGAAAGGGCCCCAACATAATCTAAGACGGCCCTGCACATAGGTATGTTATTTCTGATAGATACCATAAATGCTATTTGTGTGTCGCTAGTTATAAATCGTTGATAAAACTTTTAATGGCAGGCAAAACCATTGGCTAAAGCTAGTCCTCCATGCATGAAACATTGGAAAAAAACTAATTAAGAGCATATTAAATGTCTGACTTAATCTTTTTTTAAGATACTAACATTATTTATACGTCTTCCTAAATGATTGTTTTGCATGCAACCTTCGCGGCCACCATTCTTGGATGTTTCTCAGTCTGTAACAATCCGTTAAGATAAAGCGGTACAGACGGACGTCTTGTGAGTGTGTGTGAACAGTGTTTATTTGTGCACATGTTAAAATAAGGTAAATTGAATCACTTTTTTGCGAGTATTATATTTATATAAGTTATTTTGAAAATTTCGTAATACTTTTAATGCGATGTTAATAAATATTAATAAATATTAATTAGGTACTCTACATAATTTTAAAACGGTAACAGTACACAATATTATATCTGTAATAATAAATATTTAACAGTGTTTTTTTGTATAAAGGAGGACTTTTCTTTCCAAATCATTTTTTGATTTTTAGGTAAACTTATGTCAACATAATTAAATTGAGTTGTTACTTTAAATTTATGTAGGTATATAAAAGAAAGTCGGGTTTGTTACAATACTTATATCTCGAGATCTGCTGGACCAATTTTCATGGTTTTTGATTCGTTGAATTTGTCTTTGCCCCGAATAGCAGAATACACCTTAAAAAAGCAAAAAAAAAAAAAGATTAATCAATCGTGATACTTAAACCGATTAGGCTGAAAAATGAATGGAGGAAAATTAAAAAGATTAATCAATCGTGATACTTAAACCGATTAGGCTGAAAAATGAATGGAGGGGTAGTTTAAAACCGGAAGAAGGACATGGGGTACATTTTATCCCTTATAACAGTTAGGAAACTAGGAAAAACAACATTTTAATTTTTCCCATACAAACTGAACGGGCGGAACGAAGTTCACCGGACCAGCTAGTAATAATTAAGATTTTTTTTTAAATTCAGCCACAAAAACGGTAAACTATAAATTGCAAATATTAAAACCCAAAACTATATATTAATTCGCTAGACAAAATCAATAAGTTCTATACTTAAACAGAATTTAAGTATCGGCAGATACATGATACCTACATACTTAACTAGGTAGGTATATGCGTGTTGCATACTTAGTTAGGTAGGTGCCTACTATCTGATTGTTTGCGATGCTCGTATCGCTGTAGAACTGATGTAACAGTTTTGATCAGGTTTCCACCAGGTATTTCATTTAAATTTTCGACTTAAATTAAATGTAGTTATTTTAATTGAGGTTGGTATTGAGATAAGTAAGTTAAGGTGGGCGCAAAAGTCACTGTCATGAATATAGACCCATATTAAAAAGGTCGTGAATATTTTTTTTCACTACACTTTTACGTGAACGCAGTTTGCCGGTTGGCTAGTAAAGAAACGAGTATAACTTGAATTTTCAACCATTGTGAGTGACTAGATATAACTACTACAAAATTCTTGGCCAGTCAACGATATTAATATAGGATGCCTCGCTAACATTATTAAGAATCTACTCCATTTTAATAACTTTAATAATAAATAAATAATATAAATATCTCTGGACAATTTACACAAATTGGACTTAACCCCAAAGTAAGCAAATTATATGCTTGTGTAATGAATGTTAGTTAATGATTCTAATACATAGAAGTACTTAAATAGATACCAGAATTAAAAAAACACCCAGACCCGTCGGGAATCGAACCCGAGCCTAGCGGTTGATCGGTGTAGTTAGACGAGTACGCTAGCCACTCGACCAACGAGGCGGTCAAAAATGGATGACTATTTTATATTAATTTGATGAAAGTAAAATATAGTATAATTTACCATCAAATTTACCATGATTTTAATAGACTTTTAAATAATTTATTTGTTGATTTTGCTAAGTCGTGAATATGGACAAATAAAGCTAGTGCTAGAAATGTGTTCATATCTTTTTAATGTAATTAAAATATTATAATATTTTTGGACATTTTCATATTTTATTTATATTCAGATAGGATTTATTATTAATTTAAAAAGTGTAGTTGTAATGGCATTACCTATATAAAGGCTGATAGTATCAAAGGACTATTCTGTTACTTTTGAAAGCGTTAACATTAATTTATGTTAAGTGTTAACTTATACAATACATAGTAAAAGTGGAAATTAAAAGTAATTAATGCGGGACTGCTTTTGATTTACTGGAACAAGAATATAATAATGATGTCGGCACCGATGGCGACATATAGGCACAAACTACATACCTTCGTATAAAAGAAGAGAAGAGAATTGTTGTTTGAAAAAAATTGGAGAAAATGAAGCAGAATATTTTATTCAACTTTTACTATCATTACGACAAAAAAAACATAGGTAGGTACATGTTTTATATGTGACATGTGCACTTGTGTCACGAGAATGAAGCCTTGGTTTTGTCGACAGTTTACCATAATATTACTTATTAAGGGTTTTACATTTAATCTAAAATGTTAATGTTAATTTTAAGCTGTGTTCTATCCTTGAAGTATTGAAAACTCACCATTGACATACCTAACGAAATATATATCTGCCAATATTTTAGTAATTTTTTACATTCAAATTATTCGAAAATACGAGATACTTTATTATGTAGTAGATTATTAGTATTCAATCTATTCCGGCTACCATTACATAAGTTCTCGCCAATATCGTGTTCCGACTGAATTGCAGTTTTCACGCTAACCATAAGAGAGCGGTGCGCCGGTTGGTGACAGCTGTATCACGAAATCCCTTTTCGCTAACTTATAATTTAAGAAAACATTTGTAACGTTTCAGTTTACTTCATTTCAATCAAATCAATCCTCCTGCATAAGTTTATTTCACTCATTCTCAAATGTGGCTTGACATCATACTTACTACTCCTGCATTGAACACATTTAGTATTTTAATGTAAGTAAGTTATTTCTTTAGATTTTAGTCTGTTCGATTCAGGAGTGTGAGTTTTTGTTGCTGGCAAGTCCAAATTTAACCCTGTGTAGAGACTGGTCAGAGAGGGCTCTTACTTTAACTATTTTATGAAGGGCACGAACTGTCAATAGCCCTATAAAAGTTGCTTTAACAGTTTTTCTGAGATGAGAGACAGAAACAATCTGACTAATGGAGATCCAGACAAAACATTGTCAAAAGGCCTTAAAAACATTTTTTTATGGATATTAGAAGGCAAACAAGCAGACAATATGTAGATAGGTACATTTAGGTAGATGACAGTGAAGTTCTTACAGTACTATAACATGTAAGGAGATATCCAAACCACATTAGTATAATTGGTGTTGAGCGGTCATAAATCAGCCAGATTGTTTGCGGTTAATGTTATTTTTAACATTTTTTTTAGGGTTTCGTAACCGATTGGCGTAAAGCAGAATCTTCATAGATTCTGTTTTAACACTTCAAAGTGGTGGTTAGGACTACACAAATGAAATTTAATAAATATTTAGATGTACCTATTCAAATTTACGATTTT
>NJDD01000504.1:58246-92600 GCA_002245505.1 Calephelis nemesis
TCGAATTCGTAGAATTTAAGGGTACTTTCTGAAGTCCTAGAAAGCTGAAATTTGGTATTTTGGTATGTAACGCAGTATAAGTATACCGTCAACAGAAACAGATGTTGATTTGTCACATTAACAACTTTGAACATATAAAGAAAATGAATTTTATAAACATTTCATGTAGTGTTACCAAAATGAGTCGTTATGTGTTGCACTGCCAAAAAGTTGTTAGATGCCATGTAGAGTCAAGCTTCTCGGTCTACACGTTCTAACTCTAACTATAAAAAAAATAACTTTATGTACTTAACAGCTCAGTGAAAGTATTATACCTGTGGTTTTGGCGTTTTGTTACTACAAAAACACGAGAAAAGTGAAGTTTAATGAATATATTTTTACTCAACATCCATGTCACAAAATTTACAAAATCAAAAAGTAAACCCTCACTTGTAAACCAAAAATTTCATTAAATTACTCTGAACTCCTTTTAATATTTAAGTAAACCGAAGTCCACTTTTCGAAATCTTTAATTTATGAATTACAAATTACAACCACTAAAATAAAAAAAATATAATAAATAATAGTTATTATAAATTACAAATTACAATTATTTAAATTTATTTATTTATTTTTGGTGTTTCATCATCAGCTTCAAATTAAATTTGCATTGTTCTTTCCATGGCATCCGTAAGCTACAAAATATTGTATCAATATCTCTTAGTTCCAAAAAGACGTTATTATTATCTTTAAAATAAAATAAGATAATGAAACAATCAGTTCTGAATAAAATTTCACCATCATCAGCCGGAGGACGTCCACTGCTAGACAAAGGCCTCCCCCAAAGAGCGCCACAAGTCACGGTCACCCGCCGCTTGTATCCACCGACTCCCCGCGACTTTGACCAGATCATCAGTCCACCGGGTGGGAGGTCGTCCAGCACTACGTCCTCCGGTGCGGGGCCGCCACTCGAGACCCTTTCTTCCCCAGCGGTTGTCAGTTCTGCGAGCAATGTAGCCTGCCCATTGCCACTTCAGCTTGCTAACTCTCTGAACTATGTCGGTTACTCTCGTTCTCTTGCAGCTCTCTTGCGGAATATAATTTGCACCAATAGAATACTGTAGCTATTGTGGGAGCACTGAGAATAAAGAAATATATGTGGAGAACTTTTCCCTTCTGCTTCATGTTACTTTGATAGAATGCACCTTTTTGTAATAATTTATCACTTTTCTTCAAGCCAAGTCGTGTCTTTTAAATAAGGTGTTAAGTTAATGCGCGTATGGTTTAAAAGGTGTCAAGTTTATGCGCGTAAGGCTCTTAAAATACAACTGAAGTGATAAGAACGTAAACATATACACTATTTAGAAGTAAAAATTGACTGAGAACAAATACATTTCAAAACATTTTCTAAATCTATCGCATAAATAAATAACTAACCACTGCACTACACTACTCTACTACACCGATATCCGTGACCATACCTAGCTCTACCATATAACTATGTGTGAACTTCTCCGTGTCATATGCGATATACATATATTGTACACCAAATACAAAAAAATCAGAAATAAATACTTAAAAGTGAGTTATCAATAAAAGCTGCGAATCAGCGAGATACCTACCTAATGCGTTTTATGTGATACCTGACACACCGGTTTATCTATGTAGTTCTGTATCACCGCTTGTGTTTGAAAGACACAAAAACAAAAAAAAAACAGAACTGCCTTCATATACCACACTGCAAACAGATTATATCGCATATTTATAATTACTAATATATAGATGCCATTAGTTTTTACATCAGCGTCGGCACTCGAATAGATCGTCGATTTTCCTCAAGGATAGGTACGAAGTTAAAGGTCAAATGCAACCTTAGATCTGAACCTCTTAAAATTCAAAGTTACAACATGTTTATTCTTATATGCAAACTTTGACGAACGTATGAACAAGCAAGCACGTACCTGAGGGGGGGGCGTTTTAGTAAATGATTAAAGTACCTACCCAAATCACAACTAATATGTAGAAGCTTCTCGTAAATTAATAGCAAATAATTTTTATTTAATAAATATTATTATTTATTTAATTGTGTATCACCGTAAGATACCATACCGCACAAAAATAGAATACAGCCAAGTGCGAGTCGGACTCGCCCATGAAGGGTTCCGTAGCAGCAAAGAGCAATCACAATATAAAACTTTGAAAACTATACAGTGGTTGCTGTTAACGTCACTGCTGCAATTTGCCCGGTTTTATAATATCAAAGATATTATATTAAAAGACTTATGTTGAACGGTGGTGCGATGCTTAAAACTACTGACTATATCTCATTTAAACTAATTTTCGGTGGAAGTTTCCATGGTAATGTCTATCATATTTTTTTTAGTTTTATCTTTTTCTTACGAGTATTTTAGAACTATTCATTTCATAAAAAAATATTAGAAACCTCAAATATAATTTTTGAACTCCTATTCAAGTATACCCCACACTTATGGATTTGAAGAAAATATTTTTTCAGATTTAGTTCTAAGTCTGGGAAACCCAAAAACTTACTGTTACTTTTCTATTTTTGTGTGAAAATCTTATTGCGGTATATATAATACATATGTAAAAAAAAATAACAAATGCTGTAATTTTTTTATTTTTTTTATTAATGCTCGTAGTTTCGTAAAAATAAAAATAGCTGTGACATACGGACGGACAGACAGACATGACGAATCTATAAGGATTCCGTTTTTGGCCTTTGGCTACGGAACCCTACAACATAATGACAGAAGTTGTCATATTAAGAAAATCTTTTTTAATTTGTTTAGGATTCAAATAATATTATAGTGGACTAAGCCCCAAGTTTGAAACAACACGGATTTTCATAAAAAAATTGGATTTACTTTCTACAGAGTAGTTACTTCAAAGTTGACCTCATTGGTTGCTTTTGCTCGGAGCTGAATTTTTTAAATTAAAATACTCAGGTACAGTGTTGGATACTTTGACTAATTTAAAGAAACTTTTGTTCTATAAAGTTTTATTATGTATCCGCCAATGAAAATTTCACATTTTTTGACGCAAGGGCAATGTTTTAAGTTTGTTTTCGCGAATTACTCAAAAAGCTCTTTAACCAAACACATCATTTTGAGTCAAAATCTGTTTCTTAAGAAAATCAATAAAATAATTGACTTAACTACAGACCCATTGCCAACAAAGTAATAGCTTATTGAAAGTCGTTACTCGATAGGCGATAGTGCTATGTTCAAGTTGCAACCAAGCCATATTTGAATTTATCTTCTTTGGGACAGAATGAATAAGAGTACTAACGTAACATCAATATACTTTTTAACCGACATTGAAATAACGAGGCGATTCTCAATTCAGCCGGAATGTTTTTTTACGTAGGTAGATACACCCATTTTGCCGAAATTTTAGAACCGATTTTCGTAATTCCTTTTTTTTTGACCCGCAATAGTTTTGAATGGGTCGCATAAAAATTTGATGCAGGTACTTAGGCCTATTAGCTTTTATTTTATGAGCATTTTTTATCTATCCCATTGTAAATTTTAATTAAATTAAATCAAATCTCGCAAGTAATTTTGATCCAACTAGGTGACTTAGTGATAAGATTACAGACACATCGCCATTCAGCAACATGCTATAAAGATATTTAGCAAGGTTATATTACATATGGCCTTATACCATGTTATAAAGGTATTTATTTATATAAATATTAAATTAAATTCTATCAGAAATAATCTAAAAAGGATTAAAATTATAAATAAGTACTTTAAAAACCGACTTCAAAACTGAAAAGTAAAAAATTGTAAAGATTTAATAGTAAGCATATGTATATACAAGCTATTATTTATATTATGTGCTATTTACTAATAGGTTTGAAGTCGGTGTCAATCCAATTTAATAATTACTTATAACATCACATTTTTTTACGTTTTATAATTAATTATTATTTTAAATATGTCAGTAAATTGCATATATAAATAATAGCTAGTATATAAATAATCATCATCATCATCAATTGGAGGAAGTCCACTGCTGGACATTGGCCTCCCCCAAAGACATTGTCAAAGTCGCGGGGTGTCGCCGGATATAATTAACATTAAATCTTTATTATTTTTTAATTTTTAGTTTTGAAATCAGTTCTTTTAACGTGGTTGTTTTTATTACAACTCCGTTTCCTCGCTACATTTTTATTTTTTCCAATTTTTCTGTGTTACTACCACTCTAGACTTTTGAAAAATATGTATACCTAAACAACACAACAAAAATATATATACAAACATATCTCCACGCCAAGTTCTTTACGGCGTAGGCAGAGAATATGGAGTGCCAGACCTCACGATCCTGACAAATCTGTCTAGCTCCCTTCACATTCATTACCCTTTTCACACAAACACGCCGGTTTCGGAGACTCTTGACACCACCCTCGGATAATATTCGAGTTACATGATCGTGAAATGTCAACCTTGGTCTACCCGAGTACCTACATACATCCACATTCGTATTGTATATCTGCTTTATCAATTTTTCATCTGTCATTGTTTCCACATGACTGAACCAGCGGAGCATGCCCTTTCGCATTTTAACACCGACACTTTCTTTCAATCCCATTTTTTTCGGATCTCACTATAAATGTAACATCTAATTGTATAGAGATCTATTATCCTTGCCCGTGGTATTGAAAAATAAACTTTGTACCATTGACAAACATGAGGATTAACTTGAAAGGTCGTTACCATGACGAATTTCCTCGTTAGTTGACTACACTCATACTTATTCACTATACTCATTGACATCTTTAACTCTGTTCTTTGTTTTCTTTGTGATCATGAAATTATATGATATTGATAACAAAATATATCAAAATATATTTTGCATGGACATAGCAAGGCATAGCAAGCATATCTTCGGCTAGACGTGGGTGCCATGGTTGTGCCTCTGCCTACCTCTTCGGGGATATGGGCGTGAAGATACTTTTTTAATTTAGCAAAGATTCTGTTGAGAGGGGGGCAGACAAAGAAAATCCTAGGCTATACTAGGTCTTTAGCATATGAGCTTGTGCCCATCTCTGCCCTTACCTGGCTACGCCCTCGGCGTTTTGTACCTTGTTTCTCCCCTGTGAGTAGGCACGTCATCTCATTAGGGTAATGTGTTTTTGATATGGACGTGTATTACCTCCTATCTATGGTCAAAATCGGAACCAAACCACTATTTTGTAACTGGTCATTCCGCTGTCAGAAAGAAAGAAAGAAAGAAATTATATTTATTTGCGGAATATGCGTGTTGAAGTTGTTACAAGATTATTTAAGGTTTCCAACATATTCTACCACATTGTGGTGTGCAAATATTTTAATATTTATAAAAGTAATTGTTAAATTATGTTTTAGTGTTCATATAACAAATAGTTTTATACTTATTTCAATTTGAATTATACATTACAAACTATTTTAAAATGTAAATAAATTTAACCCTGTCTACCGTAAACTACAGTATCTAAAACGTGAGCTAAGTTTTAGTTGAGTAGTTTGTTTAGCAAAACACATTTTTTATATTGTTACTAGCTGACCCGGTAGACGTCCTGCTATATTTTTTATGTAATTTTAGTAAAAAAAATGGGGTGTGTCACCCTCATCACTTAGGACTAAGAAAAATAGATAGTAGCCAGTTATCAGACTTACTGAATACGCATACAAAATTTGGTGAAAATCGAAAAAGCCATTTTGGAGGAGTACGGTAACTAACTTGTGACACGAAAATTTTATATATTAGATTAGATTAATATCACTATTTTGAAAGTAAAACTTTAATTTAGAAATGCTGAACGTGAAATTCATATGACACCTATTAGCTCAAGCTACCAAGGTTTTCACCTCCGAATTTTTTGAACCTGCAAAGATTTTCATGAAATTTTGACAGCATGTAGGAAATACCTCAAAAAGCAAAATCTACCCTATCCCGATGTTTGCTTTTTCCCTAGGGGTGAGTTCCACCCCAACTAGGGGGTGGATTTTTTTGTGTGAAAAATAACCACGGAAATCGATAGAAGGACAAATTTTAAGCAAAAATTGTTCTTAGCATTTTTTTTTTAAACTGAATAGTTTTCGAGTTATACGTGATTGAAAATTGGCATTTTTCGAGAAAAAAAAACACGTTTTTAATCGCTTTTATTATGAATAACTGAAAAACTATACATTTTATCAATAAAAGTGTAAGAAACAAAAATGAAGCTTATAAAACAACAAAGAGATTGGTGCCTTTTAATTGATTGTAGGCCTAATAAAAAGTTACTAGAACTCTCTAGCATAAAAACTAGGAGAGTTATGACCGAAATAAAATCAATTTATATTTTTTTGTAGAAAAAAAAACTCAATTTTACCCCTGGCATTAGTACCCAAATTGCAATAAAAAGATAATTCAATGGTCAATTTACTTCATTTATGTACTTACAATGATTTGTGAGAGTTTGAACGATTTAGAATGTATAATTTCGAAAAAAACTATGATTGAAGTCGAATCGGGTAGATTTTGCTTTTACAGGTATTCCCTACATGCTCTTAAAATTTCATGAAAATCTATGCAGGTTCCAAAAATTCGGAGGTGATACCTCTTTTCTGCCTTTGTAGCCTGGGCTATATGACAAAAACTGCCATTGGCAATTTACATTAAGTTTGAATAAAATCGGCATTAAATTATTAAAATAATAAACCGCCGTGAGAAGCTTTAGATAAGTGGCCTCCTTACTTAAGCTCGTCTAGTGAGATTTGGCAGCACGACAAAAATATAAATACACGACACACAAATTTCATAATGAATATTTCACTTCTACACTTTAACTAAACAAATTTTATAAAATGCTACTCAAACCGAAATTCAGTTATTACAAAAAACTTTGCTTTTTGTTTATTTTAATATTTTATAAATTACGTGTCACGTTGTTTGTCCGCGATGGACTCCAAAACTACTCAGCCGATTTAAATCAAATTTGCACTCCGTGTGCAGTTTGATCCCATTTAAAAGATAGGATAGCTTACATCTTAATTTATGATCAAAAAATTACCATCCGAGCGAAGCCGGAACAGGCAGCTATTTTATTATATACATTTTCATTTGTTTCTCAATAAACTTTTGCTTTTTCTGTTATCATAAAAGTACCTAAATACGCATGATGTTACTATTAATCACGCAGTAGCAAGCAGTTTTTTTACTATTTCATAATATAAACACTTTTATTCGAACTGACAAGTGACATTACACATTTTTATTTTATTTTTTTCTTAATTTTGAAAATTTCTCAAAATGTTTGAAAATAGATAACTAAAGTACATTTGCTTATAAATAATAAAACGATAGGGAAATATAATTAAATACTTAATAGGTATTTTTGAAGAAAATTTTTTTTACTTTCATTGACCTCTAGTTAGGCTACACAAAAAAACTACATGTTATCGCCGAATTTGATACTGCGTTCTTCGTGATTTTTGTGTGACCGGCGGCCATTATACGAGTATCTCATGAGGGACCATGAGGCCTCGCGTAACGCACGGCATACAAGTTTTTTTTTTCATGAAGAGAAGATTTCTTCTCAAGATTCAACTTCTTACGTTTGCACGCTATTACCTACACATATTTATGTGTAATAATATGTGTAGGACATATTTCATGAAATATTCAGTCAACGTAAGTTAAATAATTAATATTGACATTGATTTTATTTTCAAAATGACTGCTGTTGTGTACCTACGTCATGAGACTTTTACAACGTCAACGGACTAGGGGGAGCAGATTGCTCAGCCAGAGATTGAAATATGGGTGGGGCCTAGGACACCCCTCCTGTGAGACCGTACCTCGGTTTAGGGTGGGATCGTGGTTTGCGTTGGAGGACATCGTGGCTGTGTTCCGCCCAGGGAAAATGATAATTCTGCTGCATTGCAATAATTGTTTGTTATGAATAGATTGTTCTTCGTCGAGTAAAGTTATAAAATAATAGTGTTTTGCGATTTTGTTGAAGTTCTTTCGAGGTGCACTACTGTTTAACTGTTTAATTACTTAATTGTTTTATTTCCTACATATCTAAAAATAAATGCTTGTCTATGCGTAATTTTGCTTTCAAGGTAGGCAGGCTGTGAGTATGTAGGTGCTTATCAAATTTATTTTATTATTCAAATAGGGACATATTTCTACACGTATTCAATTGTTGATTATATGAAGTAAATTATTTGCTTACCTTTGGTCATAAAATGTCAATTCGTAGATACTTGACGAAAAACAATGTAAGGTTAGAACGTGTTACCTGTTTATTTGCTTTTGTATATTCAACGGAGTCAACAATGTATTAAAAATGAAACGTTTATATACCTTCCACTCAGTAAGATTAGACTAACTTGCAGACGAAATAAACACATAAACCTACATTATTATTATTATTTATTCTTTACTGTACAATATAAACACAAACATAAAATACAGAACAAAATATTACAAAACAAAAATGTACAAATGGCGGTCTTATCGCTCAAAGCAATCTCTACCAGACAACCAGGAAAGACAGGTAATCGAATAATTACAAAATAAAATTAAAGGCAAGAACACAACAACTATGTACGTAACAAAACTAAAGAAAAAAAAATATTAGACAAAATTTAAGCAAAAATAAATGAAATAAAATAAATCAATACAAAAAAATACTAAAAGAATATAAATAAAAATACATTTTTAATTACAAAGTAATACTACATTGATAACAAAATAATACAAGAACATTGTATCAATAGTTAATTAATAAAAGTTACATTGGGAACTCAAGCGGTATGAGACAGGTAGGTACCTACTTTTAGTGTTATATAATCTTGAAAAGACAATTGATATGCAAACAACTTCAATTTATTATAATAAAGGTCGTGTGATGATAGCTTTGAATACAAAAAATCAAGCTCTGTGACTTCACCCCTCGGCTGTTTTCCCCGTGTTGGTGCATCAACTTAACCGGGTAGAGGTTAATCGCCTTACTTATTCCTGTCGCCATAATGTCTGCCATGTTCCGGTTCGGAAGGTAGAGTAGCCGGTAGCCACACTGTGTCCAACATCCCGACTTGAGGACGACACAGCTATACAACATCAATGGTGTCTATAGGTCATGGTCGTCTCTTACAGTTACGATAGTCATGTTTGCTGATCTCTCAAACAAAAAAAGAGACCTGCACAAGAAGGTTGGGACATTATTACAAGCAGTAGATGTTGCACTCTGCCCCTTCAACATACAAGTTTGTGTATCGCGGTCACTTGCGATAAACAATTCAATAGCGGCTTTCGCTGATCTCAAAACCGGTGAAATACATTTTTCAGACTCTTGACTAATGTCGCATTGGCGGATCGGCCGCGCGTATTGCGCCACGCTGAGCGACGAGTCACTAAGCAGTCCTTTAGTAGCAAAAACACAGTACCGAATCGAACGAAGACATTCCTTCGTACTGACTTTGACGTACAATTTTCAAGAAAATAATGCATTTGCGGGCTGAGCACTCTGCTCATACTTGCATTCTAGGGTTTGGTTTATTAATAAATTTAAACAAGTATTTAAAATTTACGTAACATTTCAGGTTTAAAAATCGAAGAAGATGGTGAAAAATGTGATATCACAGGCCCCGAAGCCAGTGAAAGAAGATGAACTCGCTAACCTTATTGGGCAGTTTGGAAAATGGCAACTGATCTTGTTTGCCGCCATATCTATAGTCAAGCTTTCCTCGGGTTGGGTGCAGCTGAATATTATGTTCTTGACACCAAGCTACAAGTTCTGGTGCCAGGAATTCGAGCAGAACTCTACTAGCGTTGGCGATAACTCTACCTGTTATGACGACTGCGTGTCCTACGCGTATGATACGTCTCCATTCGATAACACCATAATATCTGAATGGGACCTGATCTGCAGCCGAGGGTGGCTAGCAAGTTTTACACAGATGATGTTGCAACTGGGGATACTAGTGGGGAGCGTCATCTTTGGATTCTTCTCCGATAGGTAACCATCTAATTGATCATAGCAAAATCATAATTCAAAATTAAAAAAGGTTTTTAGTTTACAGAAAGGCACTGTAACACTGCAATTATTGCAGTAGGTAACATTAATTAGGTACGTGTGTGTTAAATTTGTGTCCACTTAGCAGTAGACGGTACTTATAAAATATTGATTATTATTTTTGTATCAACAATAAAAATCATTATCCCACACCTAAGAATAAAGGAATTTCTAGAGAGTATTTTGAAAAACAAGCTTAAGTACGAAATAGCGCTTAAATTAAAATATTTAAAAAAAACGAAAAATATGGCCCTTTTTAAATCTAAAGTGCATTTGCAACTAGGAACTCATTTAATAGTTTTTAAGAGAACTGTGTAGCTATAGGATATAATTAAAGACATAGTCATATGAAAGTGATTGAAAATAACCATGGGGCTATTGAAATCCTCATTAGATATAATGATTACAGCAATCGCCAGCGAAAGACGAAAAGGTGGAATTTCAAATCTTGTCCAATATATTTTTTTTCCTTCTCTTCCAAAATGTGTAAAGAATAGACCACTATTGCCAATAAGACCACTGGTAATAGAATACTGTGCATTAATTTTCCCTTGACCCACCGCCTTACCTATTCCTGCCACAGGGGTTCCCAACCCTCTCAGAATGCCCGGAAAACTCTCATAACGGTTGTCGCGAGCTCCGGGACGCAACAATTTCTCCGTTATTTTCTAAAATGGAACTTACTGGTTACTATCACCAATTAACAAAGACGATTCTACTGCCATCACTCTGTGCTTTGCGTTTTAGATGGAAGAGGTAGCTGGTACGTGTACAATATGACTGACAACCCAGCCATAGGATCATCATCATCTATGATGTCTATAAGCCACGGTTGTCTCCAATGTCAGTAGCGTCGTATGCTTTGACTTCTTACGTTACCTAAACATACACTTAACCTCTTACCTCTTATCCTATGTATGAAGGTGTCCAATATGCTGCCGATGGGTCCGAGTACTCAAATGACTCGGAAAAAACAGAGGCATCTGACGGCATTATGATAGAAGAAGTTGAATGGGCGATAAGAAGTATGAAATATGGTAAGGCTACGGGATATGATCAAACTTGGTGGTCCTGCCGTCCGGGACTCTTTCTGGGTTCTTTGTAACAAATGTTGGAAGACTGGCAGAGTACCCGAAGACTGGCGACGTGCGGTCATCGTGCCCTTCTATAAAGGCAAGGGTTCACGCATGGACTGTACAAGTTACAGGGCCATTAGTGTGATCAGTTTAGCATCAAAAGTGTATGGAAAAATAGTTGAAAGGAGAATGCAAGGGATGTCCGAAGGAACATTGTGGGAGGTTCAAGGCGGTTTCAGGTCTGGAAGAGGATGTACGGATCAAGTGTTTTCGCTCCGCAACATTGTAGAGAAGCATCTGGCTGTGGGTCTGAGGGTTTTCTGCGGTTTTATGGATGTCGAAAAAGCGTTTGATAGGGTTGTACGTAAGGAACTTTGGGACATTTTGCCAGATTATGGGATAGTCTGGTCCCTGCTGCGTGCGGTGCAGTCAATGTATTTAGACTGTAAAGCATGTGTGCGGGTTGATGGCAACATGTCGCCTTGGTTTGATGTTAATATTGGCGTCAAGCAGGGTTGTGTGTTGTCAGCACGCTTGTTTATCTTGTATTTGGACAAATGTCTGCAAAGGTTAAGATCATTGAATGTGGGAATGCGTATGGGTGACCAAGTTGTGAACTGCCTGCTTTATGCAGATGATGCTGTACTTTTGGGCTCTACACCATCTGAGCTACAAACACTGGTCACAGTTATGGAAGAAGATTGTAAAGAAAGGGGCTTACATTTGAATGCGACGAAAACCAAAATAATGGTGTTTGAAAGAGACGTAGTCAGAAGGGACGTAAGAGTTTTGGTTGATGATGTAGTGCTGGAACAAGTTAATGAAATTGTATATCTAGGTTGTCCTTTTAGCAAGGATGGAAGGTACACCGCGGATGTAGACAGGAAAGTGAGTGCAGGGAATAGTGTGAATGGAGCGTTGGGTAAGCTATTCCAAAGCAAGGTTTTGAGTTAAAAAGCTAGACTTTCCATAATTCTGTGCTTATCCCAACGTTATTGTATGGAAGCGAGAGTTGAGTATGTCAGAAAGATCATGAAAGTAGGATAAAAGCGGTCGAAATGAGAGCACTACGGAAAATCTGTGGTGTAACGCTCGCTGACCGCATTCGTAACAGTGAGTTCCGAGAAAGAGTGGGATTAAAAGAAAGTGTTGGTGTTAAAATGCGAAAGGGCATGCTCCGATGGTTTGGTCATGTGGAAATAATGATAGATGAAAAATTGACAAAACAGATATACAACGCGAATGTGGATGGATATAGGAACCCGGGGAGACCAAGGCTGACATTTCACGATCAGATCAATCGGATATCACCCGAGGGTGGTGTCAAGAGTCTCCGAAACCGGCGCGTTTGTATGAAAAGGGTAATGAATGTGAAGGAAGCAAGAAAGGTTTGTTAGGATCGTGAGGTCTGGCACTCGATACTCTCTGTCTACCCCTTAAGGGACTTGGCGTGAAGATATGTATGTATGTATACTTAAGCTCAAGTCCATTTAAGTCATCCATTTAAGTCTCAACGTTAAGTTGGATCTAGCGGAAAAGGTAAACTTAAAGTGTTTCACGTACCTACCTAAGGCCAAACTTGTTTGCGTAAATGTGATCACAAGTAGATGACCGACCCAGATGGGACCAGTTAGGTTCTCGACCTACATGACGCCTGTCTAGATCGAGGTTGACATTTAAAGCCTAACAAGTTAGCTTTTCGTGTAATAAATACCCTTCGAACACAAAAAATGTAATGGGTAATCTATATAACGTATAATAAGTCTGTCGAAGGGTCAATTCTGTACATTGAAAATATTAAAAAAATAAATAGCAGAGGGTATTGCTGGATCGATACCGAACCCAAATATTTGATTAAAAAAATTTTTGTCCGTCAGTCTGTCTGTCTGTATGTTCAGGCATCACGTGAAAACTAACGGTTCGATTTCGATGAAACTTGGTATAATTATAACTTATTAGCCTGGGCATAAAATGGGATACTTTTTATCCTGGAAAAATACGAAAAAAATCTTAATTTTTCAGTTTTAGACCGACATCCGCGCGGACAGAGTCGCGGGCGGAAGCTAGTTGCCAATAAATATACCTATTAATTTCAAATAAAATAGGTATATTAATGTACAATAAATACATGACCCTTACGCGTCTTCACACTAACTCCCCCTGCAAGGTAGCCAGAGAGTATTGAGTTCCAAGGGAACGAAGTTCGCCCAGTGGGCTAGTTCTGTAACATAACATAACAATAAGGCCCTGCACTATTACAACATTAGAACGAACATGGACTCATTTAAGCGTGAGTCCTTTTTTTTACAGTAAATAAACAATATTAAGAAAGAAGGGAGAAACTAAGAGAAAAAGTGCATGAAGCGTATCAATATGCCAATAAAAGTAGTATTTGCAAACTCTTAACGATAATGACTAGCGATAAATTAACACCATGGGGGATTTATAAAAAAAATGTCTACCGAGAGATCAACACTGATTGCAGACGAGCGGAATATGAATCCCTCGACCTCGTCGCTACTGAGCCATCACGTTTTCTAACTTATAGTCGAGTCTAACTAAAAAAGTACGTCAAAATATAATATCAAAACTGAGGCTGTGTATTAAAGATATTACAACAAATAACTAGACAAGTTTTTGAGAATATTTCCAAACTTATCACGCGAAACTTAAAAATGTTTTCTATACTTTCCTTCATTTCTACCACTCCTTGGTTCCTCTGCCCTGCAACTAGCTACACGTTAGATTCTCTTGCAAGCAAAACAGCTCAAGATATTTCGGGATTTGTCAATTCAAATCACTATCGCTATACTAACATATTTGAAAAGATGTAATCTATCCTGGTCAACAAATTAGTTTTTACCAGATATTACAGATAGAAAAAATAACTAATTTATGGGTCAGTTATAGTCTAATTCCGGCTCAAGGGTTTAAAGGACGATCTAAAAGGCGGTTCACGCCTTTTGCTTGAATTACTCATGATGACCTGTAATCGTTTTATAATGCACAGGTAAAGTCACGTGCATAGGCTAGTTAAATTTTTTTGTCGGAATCCATCGCTCGATTATAGACCCTCACCGGCTTTTCCTCACTTCTCTAACTCACTCAAAATATGTTTGTTACAGATACGGAAGAAAGCACACCTTCCTTACCTCTGTCGCAGCCCTCATAGCCCTGGGATTTGCTGTTCCTTTCTCACCAGATTACATTACGTTCACAGTCATCAGATTTTTCCTCGGAGTGGCAACATCAGGAACCATGGTTATTTCTTTTGTCATAGTCATGGAAACCACCGGGAAAGACTACAGAGAACTGCTGGGCTGTCTCTACCAACTGCCATTTAATATCGCTCATATGTTGCTTCCACTGTTTGCTTATTATTTTAGGAGTTGGGACGATTATAGTTTAGCCTTAGCCATTCCACCACTGATCTACGTGGTCTATTTTTTTCTGCTGTCTGAATCTCCAAGATGGCTCGTCGCTGTCGGGAGGGTGGATGAAGCCACTGCTATCGTAAAAAAAGCAGCAAAAATGTAAGTATATAGAATAAGGTACTAAATTTTTATTTAAGGCGAAGTTCTGCCAAATTAAATCAGAACGACCGCTGAAACAAATTGATACAAACGCAGCAAAAGCCTTATTTCACAAGATTCCAACTATTTGGATATCCCCATAACTAGTGAATAACAGATTTTTTTAACGTTAAGAGTATTTCTAAAACTGGTTCAGTAAGTAGACAACTTATAGCGGTTAAGAGTTAATCGTTTCCACACATTTGCTCTATCTCTTAACATACCGAAACATTATTTTTTTATGTGAAAAGTCAGCGAATAAGCACACTGGTCTCCTGATGGTAACAGACAAACGAGGCCTATAGACACCACAGATGTTACATGTGTGTCGATGTCCTGCGGTGAAGATGTTAGCCTATGGTGCAAGTCTTAAGTCTACCGACTACACAAGCCTCCGGACCGGAACATGACAAAGTCTATATGGCGCAGGACTAGGAAGGCGGTGGATCCCTACCCGGGCAAGTTGCTAAATAGCACTTTACCACCAGTGGTCCAGTTGGTACTGACCTGTATTTTAACCAGAGCTCGCCTCTTACGAGCTGCCTGGCAGATAGGCAGATGGTCTATTCAACTCAGCGGTTACCTAGTTATCCTTTCATGGGCAAGTATACGTTTTTACAATATGAAGTCGCTGGCTAGTCAACTTTGGGACACAATCTGTAAAAGAAGTAAGTAGATCAGCATATAATAGGTATATCTAAGTCTCCTTTCACAAATTTCAGGAACGGTCTTCCAACAACAAAAATAGAAGATACATTAAAAAAGATGTCTGAGGACATAAGGTCAAAATCCGACCAAAAACGACCACACTATGGCCTGCTGTTCCACAAATATTTAGTGGTGAAGACCCTAAGCTGTTGTTTTATTTGGATGATCACAGGACTGACGTTCTACGGGTTCAACCAGTATATCAGCCAAACCAGCCAGGACCCATTTGTTACCGTCGCTGCTGCTGGGGCTATTGAGGTAAGGACATATTTGCCAGCAAACTGTTACATTTCAAATTACAAATGCGAGATAACGCTATGGCAGCAATAAAAGGTAAATCTTGTCGAGTTGTTGCAGAAGGCTATCTGTGACGACCAGCCTAACAGGCATTACTTTTACTTGTGGATGACCACAGGATTCACGTAATAACCGGCAGCTCTGGCAAGGTATTTCATTTCTTTCTACCGTTGAAAATCCGTTGAGAAACCGATATAAAAATATCCTGTATTTTTGAAATAAGATCAAATAACAGCAACGAAATAATGAATGGTAAATGCTAGTGTTTATCTCGGACAGACATACTCGAGATTTTTATTATACGTGTCATCGCTGGTCATAATGTCATCGACCTTAAAAACGTACTGTCTGCAGATCTAACATCCCCCTCTCGAAAACCCAAGCTGGGTGAAGGTTCTGCGCAATGCTAGCGTATTTAACACAAGCGCGAGTAATGGTTATTATGTTTCAAACGTTCCTTAAACATTCAGTCACAAAACTATTGGTAATGGATTATCAATATATATTATAAAACAATCCCCCGGCGCGTCAGTCTGTCTGTTCGCGATTTACTCGAAAAGTACTGAACGGATTTTCATTCGGTTTTCAACAACAGATAGCACAATTTTTGAGGAAGGTTTTAGTGTATAGTAAGTTTATGTTTTGTACAAATCAACGATATTACTATATTAAAGATGGATATTACAACAATATTAGTTCAATATGTCGGCAAAAAATAAGCCAATCGGAAGCTTTCCTCAAAAACGCTGCCAAAACCTTTTGAGTTTTATCAAAACAATGTATGGTGGGATTTTTTCTCTTCAATAGATCTCAAAAAAAGTAAGCGGCGGTATATGTCTATCTTTAAAGAATAACCCACAATAACCGTTTCTTGCGTTTACTTAAAACAGTAAAATGAAGGGTTAGTTTACAACATATTTTTAACAATTCAGTATTAACCCTTAATCAAATAAATCTGTTAGATACGTAATGAGTGTAATTTATATCAAAATTGCCTTTTACACTATCAAAAAAATTAACAACTAATGAGTTATCAAAAAGTTAAAATCTCCGGGCGCAAAATTAAATATCGTTGAAGCGTAGCAAAGCTGCGCCCGCGGTTTCACCCGCGTAAGTATCAATCCCGCGAGAACTCCGGGATAAAAAGTAGCCTATACGTTATTCTGGGTCTTCAGCTACCTACATACCAAATTTCATCGTAATCAGTTCAGTAGCTTTTGCGTGAAAGAGTAACAAACATCCATACTGACTTCCTGACATACTTACAAACTTTCACATTTATAATATTAGTGGGATTTTTATTCTTGAAAGCGAAGCAAGGGCGGGCAGCTAGTTTGTTTATATCTCCAAATTCAAATTTTTGTTTTTTTTTTGTTGTTGCTAGATTGGCACAACTGTTTTTCATTTTGGCGCGAAGTATGAGGTGCAGCTGTTATTTATATTAAATACAGTGTTGTTTTTAGATATTATACCACACTTAGAGTGTATTGCGAATTTCATGATGGATAAAAGCATCAAATAAAGAGTTTGTTTTAAATTTTGCATCGCCAAAAGAAATTCTTGTTCAGAGTCAATGAAAATGTTACCGAAAGCTTATGGTTAATCGATTTTATTAAAAACTCGTGCTTAAGAGTTAAAAGCAGCTAAGATGTGATGGAAGATGTGCCTCGCTCAGGTACTTCATCAACGTCTGCAACTAAAGTTAACACCACAAAAGTAAAGGAAGCTGTGACTGAAAATCATCAGTAGAATGAGAAAGATAGCCGCCGAACTTTCTGAATCTCACGAGTCGATCCGTGACATATTTGACCCCGAAGCAAAAAATGTTATAAGTTTGACGTGTATGTCTGATGTATTTGTGATCGGCGTGAATATGTAGTGGGCACGTCAGTGACCGGTGTGTACCACCCGCGTGCTAACACCGAGTCCGGATGGGCTTTTATCCTCTCATCCTTTGGTTCGCGAGTTATTCGTCTCGTTTCAACCGTCCACCGTTTTAATCGTACTGCCCTACCTTCTTCCTTTTTTTTTTGATATTAGAAGGCAAACAAGCAGACGGATTTCCTAATTGGTAAGAAATTCACGCCGCCTGGAGACACCAAAGGTGGTAATGGTGCGTTGCCAACCTGAGGCCGGGGTGTTAGGACTCGAGCAAAAGTTAGTTTACCTTAGTTTACTGGCTACCTTGCCCTCCAAACCGGAACACGTCACGACGTTATGGCGGAAGGAATAGGTAAAGCGTCTTCCTAGTCAGATGTCACGGTGTCAGTGACGGTAAGCTCGCCTTTTACGAGCTGACAGGCAGGAAGGCAGATGGTCTATTCTGCAAAGGAGCCCGGACCAACACGGGGGGGAGTCCTACATACCTACTCCTGTTTTCGTACACTCGGTACCGACCTAAAGGTTAGGAATCAGTACTTATATTTTTTCAGCTTTTTTGCCAGGAGTCAGTGAACTCTCGCCAGAGGCTTAATATCTGTGTGGCACATTGACTCCAAAACCTTATTACACCTATTTAATGTGAAAACGCGGAATACATAACCTAAGAAAAGCTTATTTTTTCCAAACTAACCTCTATTACTGTTTTCGGTTGCAGATACCGTCCAACATAATATCTATATGGTTGATCAAAATATTTGGGAGGAAGTTGACCACATCCATATTCTTCACACTATGCGGAATCTTCGTGTTGACTTTAGGGGTGGTCCCCGATATCTTCTGGCTGACCCTGACCCTGGGCTCCTTGGGGGTATTCTGCGCATCTACAGTCGCCAACTGCATATATATTTACACTTCAGAACTATTCCCAACAGTAGTCCGGAACATGGGTATAGGTGCTTGTTCAACCTGGATGCGCGTGGGTTCTATGGCGGCACCTTTCGTTTCCAACTTGTCAACGACAGTTCCATGGCTGCCAACTATTATTTTTGGTGTAGCGGCAATCAGTGCTGGATTAGTTTGTCTATTACTGCCGGAAACGAAAGGCACCACATTGCCAGACAGTATGGAAGATATCACCAATACCAGGTGAATATTTTAAGTATATCTCGCAAATGGTATTTTAATTATAAGCACTCGCTCAAACCCAAACAGGTTTACGGTGTACACATTAAACATGACTTAGTTGCAAAGAAACTATCAAATAAACGGTTTTAATTATCAAAGTAAACACAAACTACATAAAATATCAGTAGACCAAATTAAACTATGTCTGTTATGTTGGATCGATTAGCAACTTTTAAATGTTGTTAATTGTTATATACCTATTAAAGTATTTATTTGTTTTACTTATTTTTGGTATATATTTTTGTTAAGTAAGCAACGATATCTGACCCCTTCACAATACCGAGCAGTAATGTGAAGAGGGTTCAATATCTGCATCGCTACTATCCATACCATAACAAAATTCAATAGACTGCAAAACAGTAAGATGCCAAAGTTAACATTTTTGAGCGAAACATAAAGTTTAATTGAAATTTTATCAAGCCAATCCCGAAAATGTACTATTATATGTTTATATGAGTTATTTATTTCCTTATTTAATAATTGTAAGTTATCACTTAATTTTAATATTAAAACAAAATTCAAACTTGTAAATTGACACTTGTCCGCCGACCTACAAGCGTTTTAGAAATCTATAGCGCTTTTGGCTTGAACATTTGATTCTAGGCCAATATTAAAAATCAATCCTACTCCAAAACTTGCTGTCAAAGATGGATATTTTGATCCATTTTTATGTTATCGCTTGCAAATAACATATCTGTGGATAGGATAAATATGGCAATTAGGTATAGGATAGGCCGGCTACGCAGCTATCTGCATTGCTTGAAATCCATCTTTAGATACACATTATTAACATTGGCCGTTACCTACCAGTGGAGGCGCCGGTCCATGTTTTTTTGCTTATAACTTACGGCCAGACTAGCAAGTGTAACGACGTAAGCTCATGGTGAGGACTCCAATCCATTAAATATCCTTTTAATGTTAGGAATAGGTAGTCAAAAATATTTATAAGAATATAAAACCTGTGTCGAATTGGAATGATATACTTAATGTGCTAAGTATGTATGTAATATACTGTAATTAGTAACAATATGTTTTGACATCACACACAAGCTGCGACCGTCATGCTGACATTCACGTCACGTCGTCACGTCGTCAGCACGAGACGAAGGCTGCGGGTCACTTGCTGTTCAATTTTATATTTCTTGAAAAGTACAGAAATATTTTAAAATGGTAGAATTAAGCAACATAAAAATAACATTTGTGGAATGTGCATTGCTCTGATAAGACTGTTGATAACCTGTTTGACATTATAATGTGTTAAGTAATAAATTTTAAATTAAATTGTTTTTATTTATTTATTCTCAATATTTTTAGATATAGAGCGTGCATACATTATAGGTACATTCGCCACTTGTGATTCTATTACTTCAAATATGTTTCCTGTTTATATTTGAGAGTTAATTCCGACTTACTGGTAAGGGTGGGGTAGGTCAACTTACGTAAAATGTATTAGGATCCCTGTCTCGGTTTGTATTTTTTACTATCAAGTAATTCGTTTTTACGTTTGCCTTCCAATACCATGAAAACTGTCGTATACCAAATACGACAGCGAAAAATCCTTCAGTCATAATGACGTAGCCGGTAGACTTGTACAATAGGCCTAATATCTCCATCACAGGACAGTGACACACCTATAACATCCATTGTGTTTATAAGTCACAGCTATCCCTTTATCAGGAGTAGTGTGCCTGGTTGCTGACTTCCTACATAAAAAAATTATTGAGGCTTAGCGATGACTATCCACGCGGGGAGCGAGGAGGCGGAGACCTAGGCGTATGTTTTTTCTTTTTGCAATTGCATAGATTATGTAGCAACATAAATTATTTCTATTATTAGGTAATTAGATTCTTTTCACGTATTGAAACTTATAATTTTATTATTATTAAACATACCATGTTCTGAGTTCCGAGCGAAGCCGCCCGACTAGTTAACAATAAAAGATCAAAAAGGGAAAACAGCGTGGCAAATAACGTTTAATTATAATTAAGAAAAGTTTATTAACGCACAATTACAGGAATGTAAGCTTAACAATAATCGATAACAATAGTTTATTACAATTATTAACAAATTATGCACGTCGATACTCAGGATCTATCGACTACGCTGAAGTTTTGAAACCGGCTTGGACAAACCAAACTATCGGCCAAGTCCGTATTTTTAAGATTTTTACTAGTGCCCGGTTCCTATATTTCAGAAACGAGTCGTACCTACAAAGGGTATTTTTTATACGAATTAAAAAAACTAACTACCGTCGTTTTTTGTCGATTATTAACTCTAAGGGCCATAACTCACCGAGACGCCATGGAGACGTGGCCAGCGACGTCGCCAACTAGTTCGTATTGAGTTGCAAAGTCGCCAGTCGATCGCCAAGTAAGCTAGCCGTCATACATCTCAGTACGAAGTAGTTGCTGACGTCCCGGTGAGGTATGGCCCTAATAATTCAATTCGACTATCAGCAACACTTCGTTACTTTTAGACAAACTGCCAATTGTTATAATAACGGATCAAGGTTAATTGATTATAGTAACCGGGCCTTAGTCAAGCTGTTGCACAGTACAGGCGAACGCTTTTTCAAGCAAGCAAGAAATAGTATTTACAACCAGTCGAGCATATGAATAAAATAGTAATAGCAATTTTATTAGAAACTGTCATTTATTTATAATTCGTAATAAGCACGAGCGAGCGCCTGCTCTTGCAAACAATTAACTAGTAGCATCTAATTGGCCTGAGATTTGCGCAAATTATATAGAGATCATAATACATTGACATACATGATCAGTTTAGTGCTGTTGGTATTTGGCAATATTACAATCTTCTTGAACTTGAATTTGAACATCTCTGCTTACATCGGTTAGAACCATTCATAAATAAGATTATCTTACGCTTAAGGTGACATATCTCCAAAATAATCCTCAACCGAATCGTCCTCATGAAAATCTAAAAGTTGACCTTTGATAACGGATAATAAACAGTAACTTTTTACGTGTACTTATAGTTCACAAAATTTAGAAATCGGAACACAATCAAATAACTTAGGTTGGTATAAAAAAATATAAACTTTCATAAAAAATACACTTTTTGACGTTCCCATCTTTTAAAAAAATTAATTGCACTAGTTTTCATCGGAAACATGGTGACAAAAAATATACAGGTGATCCCAATAAAGCTTTTAAATTATCTTCAGTTTTTTTTAAACAGAAAACTCAGTTTAAAATATGAAAATATAGCACCACCATATTTGGGCAAGGTCGTAGATTTTTCCACTTTTTGCATAAAACTCAGTGGTTATACTAATATCATAAATAATTAAATGCTTTATACCAGCTCTAGTATTTTATGTAGTAGAATTGTATTTTAGGTAAAAAGAACTTTTACAAATTAGCTGTAACCAGAAGAGTTTTTAGTAAAATAATTTCAATGAGTTTAAAGATTTACATTTTCATAAAAGAATTACCATAAATTCAATTGGACATTTAATCAACATCAAGATATTTTTTGTATCTACCCGTATAAATTTTATTTAATGGTAAAGTGTAATGTTTGAACAATTTAATGCAATATCTCACTATGTTTAAACGACATCTATTTATTTATTATGCGAGTTTTGAAACTTGTATTTTTATACTTAAAGTACTAAAAATAATAATAATAATAAACTCTATATTGTCCAACTAAAATATGAAATTGTTACGTATTACATTTATAAAACATATTTTATACAAAAGGCGGTTTCATCGCTAACAAGCGATTTCTTCCAAACAACCAACGCTTAGAAGATAAATACATTAAAATAAGCAGAAGGTACAATAACTGTTTATAAATCGTAAATCTATCAAATAATTAATTTAGGAAGTAATCTAACTTTTTAAAACAAGTGTTTAAAATACTTAAAGTATTGACAATAAAGATATGTATTGTTACCAATAGCGCGAGTAAATATAATTTTTGAATCATATCGGGAGAATTAGTATAATTTGATGGGCAACCCCAGAGTTATAAAAAAAAGAAACGTTCCTATTTTGTTGTCAATGAAGTGTGTCATAAACTATAAGTGTGCCAAATTTTATGCTCCTGCGTCCGCGCAATTTTCGTATAAAGGTATAAAGGTGTCCAAAGTTTTGGCATCACGTATCAACTATGAGATAAATTACGTTACTTTTGTGTTACCGTATCATAATAGTGCCTATCTACTCTGTTACTTTATTAAAGTGGAAAAATCATCGGCCTTACCCATTTTGCAGGGATACATCAGCAGCGTACGCTCTTGCAAATTATAATGATATGTATATTTTATTTAGGTATTCGTTAGGACGATTCAGCAAATTTAAGGCGTACTTATAGCGCCTTAAGCGAGTCAATCGAAATACATACAACGGTATGATAGTTAACAGAGCTACATAATCATTTTGTTATCTTTATTTAATTATTGTTTTTCAGTCAATTTAGGCATTTGAAAAGTGCAAACTTTATAACATAGATATAAATAGATGTCCAAAGAAGAACTACGGACCCAAATTTCGACTTCAAAAAGGTAGATTACAGAATCATATAAAACCGTGTCATTATTCTCAGAAGTTAACACACACAAATCATTTACATTTAAGACGAAATATATTATAATTTTACACAAAATCTAAGATTAAAACAATAAGTGGGTTTGATAAACTTTGAAAAAATAACAATTTCATATTATTAAGTAAAGAAGAAATTAGTGTAAGGACGCAAGTTCGTACGTCACCACACCCGCACCCCCGCACCACCCCCCGCACAATTTCTTTAGTTCTATACTTTTCAATTTTATTAAATAATAATAATACATAATTAAATCTTAATAGGAATAAAAGTAGCTGTGAGTGAACTTAATTCCCTTTTATTCTTTTATATAATCTAATTTTATTAACAGCTACTCGAAATTTTATTCAGAACCAAGAACTAACTAACAAGACTAAATTGACAATTTTATTAAAATAATGTCAAAGCACTAAGTATGTCACAACATAAAGCTGTCAATGTGGCAGTGGAAAAAAATTACATATGTATACATAAAATGGATCGTTTACTGATAAAGCCACTGGTACTGGTAGAATGCTGCAGCAACTTTCTCGGGACCAATCCAATGCATCACTTTTACGTACCTGCCGCCATAAGGACATTGTTGTATTCCGATCCGGGGGGAAGAGTACAGCCTGGCCACAGGCCACCATAGGCCACGAACATCTCTTTTAACATCAGGACAGTCATGTGCTTGCTAAGCGTCATGTGTTTGTACACTCCACAGAGAAAGGCATTATTTCATAGGTCAATGTTTACGTTTTTAAATAATTTATCTTTTGAGTGTGTGGCGGCGTTCCGATACAATGTCAGTTTTTAATATTATACAAACGAACCACAAGTGCATTTTATGTGGTCTATATGAAATAATTCTTATTCTAAAATTCGCCCTCTTATCGAGATATGGTATTAGATCCAATTAAACAATATCTAGAAAATCACAATAGTTTGTAATATGTTATTAAATTGACATTTATTTCCAAGTGAAAAAATCCAGTCAATGGAAACACCGATATCTCAATCGTATTGAATACAAATAATTTTAGAACAAGAATTAGATGCTATCTATTTAAAAATATATTTTTATAGACTTTGTGTTTATACACTACAAAGATAAAAAATAAAACTTTGATAACACGACGTATTTTTAATTAAATAACGTACTATAGCTTACTTAGCGGCACGTAGGACAAGTAGATTTAAAAATTGAGTTAGTCCTTCGACAATCGAAAAACCGATAGCTCATTCACATTTACCGGATCACATCCATCATAATCATTTACGAGTTTCGTAATATCAAGTTCGTAGACAATCAAAATGTTTAAGTGCTTAAAAAAGGTGATAAAAATAATTAAAACGTCATTGATAAGTGAACTTTGTTTATAGCTCGAATTATAAAGACGATTTATCTGAATACTGAATTACAGTTGGTACCATGATATAACTTTTAGCACCCAACCAAGCTACTTTCATGTTTTAACTTTCCTAGAACTTTTATATAATAAGTATCTTGGGTTTATGTTTATTTTTGTATTGCTTGTTTCATGCTATATTTGCATTCTTGTTAACAAGATTACTTAAGAAAACGTAAAAAAAGTAACTTATTATAAGATAACTAGTTATGTAATATCTAGGAAAATATACATTATCCCTTTGCAGTCAGGTTCTACAATATACAACAGTTAGTGATAGAGCAATACAAAAGTTTACAACTACCTGAAAATTTCAAGTGTATCATCGAACACCGATTACTTAAGATCTAAATCATCTCCAAGTAAGTCCTCGCATTCTTTTTCCCATTTTTCGTCTCCCGTTTTGCCGGCTACCACTTCATATTCATTTAATTCAGCTTCTAGTTCTTTCTCCCATTGTTCTGAAATATTGCCAAAATTCTTTTGATTGTCTTATTTAGAATTTCATAATTATAACATAATTAAAGCTCCACCATACAACTACAACTATTATTTTTTGTATGGCCAAATTGTAATGCATATTAAAGTAACATCAGAATCGCACATATATTGCAGATGTAAAGTGGGGCCTTTAGTTTTATTTTGTCTTCTTACCCTTTATATATTTAAAAATTTGGTACAATCTTTAAAACAACATTATTTTCGAATTTAAAATTTTCTTTGCAATTCTCTCTTTGGTGTTTTTTTCATCCAATTTCAATTTTACCGCGTAACGTCATTAGGAAATTTTATAACGAATATATTTATACTTTTGATAAGTAAATTCTCAGTTAATATTATGCGTTTTAAATATTCGTCAGTTAATTTAAACATTCAATTTAATTTTCATCACTTCAAAAATGATAATCCTAATTTCAGGTTTTCATTTTAAGTCTAAGACCAAACATTTCCTAAGAAAGAGAAAAATAACAAGGCCGATGTTATTTTAGAATAATATAATTATTTCAATTCATAATAACTAACTATAAATGCCATTATTAACTATAATATAATTTCACTAAACATGTTTCAAGTATTGACAAAAAGTGTAACATCTATTCCGTCGCTACAACACGCGTTACCGTCAAACTTATTAAGGCATAATGAATCTACACAAATCAAATAGGACTGATAACAAAAAAAAAGACAATTTAAACTCAATAACACTGACATACTATACTCCACTGTGAAAGGAAAACAATCGTCATACGACGCTGGACCAACTAAAATCAATTATTTCAATAAAAGCTCAAAAAAGTTTTATTTTTTTAAAACAATAATAAAATGAAATCTTTTTTAGTTTCAATTAAATACAGAGAGAGCATTAAAATTGGGTATCAGTCAAGAGATATGAATGAACTTGCCATTTATCCAAACATCTACATGCCAATTATATTATTGCTACAAAATTTGCTACCCGAAATGAGAAAGCGACTTAATCGGACATTTTTCTAGGCCTGTACTTTATCACTTCTGCATTCATTTATACGTTCTTATCATATAGCTAAATCTACACAACATTATGAACATTTGATTATTGAATAGTAATATTGAAGTCCTAACATTTGTAAATAGTTACAAAATAAAAAGGACAGGAGTGATGTGTTGCCAGACGAGTTACCGATGAGGAAGGCGGCACTAATGGAGTTGTTTTTAATTGACTGTCACACATAAGTGATATGTAGCGGCTATATGTTCAACTTATGAAAATGCTTCATCATAGAAAAATTGCGGTAACAAGAGTATCGCTTGTATACTAAACGATTTTCAATGTCAAAAAGAGAACAAATCTGTTGTTAAATTATTTTGATATTTTTAGTGATTTTTAATATATTAATATATTGAGCAAAGTAGCAATAATTCGTGTTATGGAAATTATTCTATGATACATAATATTTGTAAATCCTCTTTAACGTTTTAAACACGAGATTTTGAGAATCCGTTATTGAAATTCTGACAACACAGTACGTAGTTTTAACATTGCTACGCTCGTAGATGAGAAAAGGCGAGATTAAGAAGTCGTATCACCAACTTTGAGAAATATATTCAATAAAAATATAAAATTTGATATACAAGCATAAGAAGCTGATTTAAAAAGTGGCTTTTTAGTAGCAATGTTAAGACTTGTAAGATAATTACAATTAACTGAAATATATAAGGTGACGACGCTATATTAATGAGCTTATTTACTTAAACAATATTTAACATTCAGTTTACATAGAAATACTTTCCATTGAGATTATTAATTACTAAGATTAAGTTGCTCTGACAAAAATAAATAATGCTACATAAATTACTTTATATATTTCTATTTAATAACATAGTTAAAGAAATTACAAGTGCAGTTGCAACCTTTAACAATCATATGAAAATATCTATATCAGAAAGCTACCAGTTAAATCAATCTTGATTTATGTACATTTAATACTTCATACTGAGACAAGAAGCTATTATATGTATATAGATATATTGTCGTATAATATTCAATTACTCATAAAAGACACACGATTCAACAAGTATGAAGATATGATTTATTATAGATAAACTTTTAATATATAAACAAATTATATCATTGGGAATCGTCTCAAATTGTAACATATGAGTTTTAAATTATACAAATGTAAGAGCAATAATAGACGTATAATGCCAGAACACTCCTGTAATCACATCATAGAAATAAACCTATTACCGGCGTTTTGTAAAAGACGACTTCAATAAAGCACTTTCTTTCAGACGTATAACAGTGTACTGGTGTTTTGGTAATACTTTTTTATACTAAATAATGAAATTTATTGTAAAATTGACCAATTTACGAACGGACAATAATTACTTTGTATCTCTTATTTAAATTTGATGAAAATTTTATTACCCGTCTAGTAATAATTTGTTATGGCATTATAACATTCATTCCAAAGAAACCTTACGCTTACACAACAGATATTTGGCTTTTTATCGGACAGTTAAATACACCACTAATATTGGTATACAATAATGGTGTTTTTATAAAACATATAACTACTGCTGTATTATTTAACTGAATAATAAACGCTAGAACATTATTTGTCAGTATCGTCGCTTAGAAGAATGTTATGCAGAGGATAGTACTGTGAAGCGACCGAAGTGCGACATCGATATAGTGATTGCGGAGGTTACTTGGTTTCCGTATCTTGCTTAAGCTGCATTCCAAAAGGAAAAATATATTAATAATAACTTTGTTATTTCGATATGTCATAAACTTTATACGTTTTGTACTGTAGAGTAAAGAACTTCTTAAACTTGTTTTCCTATTTTAAGACTACATTATTTTAATATCATGAATATATAGTAGCAAATTATAAATAAAGAAATATAAAGGGTTAAAAAAGTCATATCTTTTGGCTATTGAAAATATAATTCTACATCACGATAATATTCCTCAAAGTTGGTGACATATGATATTTAAAATGTTAAAAACTACGGAGTACTAGCGTATACAACTATGATTAAAAAAAACGAGTGCAAAATAAATTATTAAATGAATAAGAAGACAAAATATCATTAAATGATTTACGAAAGTATTTTAATAAATTCAAATTGTTTAAAAAAGTTAACTAGGTAAAAAAATAACGTCACGTCCAGTGCAAAAAACCAGAGGTGGGCCAGAGAGGTTAATATAACAATCAAACAAAACAAAAATCACTTGTACACTTCCACATACCCGTTAGCCTTCCAGTTTGGATTCAATTAAAGCACCGACATGGATCCAAAATTCAACTATACAAAACATTTTTTGATATTGAAAGGCAAACAAGCAGACGGATTTCCTGACGGTAAGAAATTCACGCCGCCTAGAGACACCAAAAGTGGTAATGGTGCGTTGCTAACCTGAGGCCGGGATGTGAGGCCTCGAGCAAAGTTAATTTATGTTATTTAATCTGTATTTCAATTTATAATCTAAATAACATCACCATGGTAGTGAGACGATAGTACACTATCGTCAACAAACACTGGGTAACCATAATATTTAATATCAAAGTAACAATTCAAGTACGGTTTTGTTTTTTAAAATATACTAAAAAAATCTGTTTCTATCTCGAAATTATACTTGATATTGTACTGATTATTATTTTTATATGTTTGTTCATGTTCATAAAATAGTAATAATTATATAACAGAGAAAAGAAATAAAAATGCAATGTTAAACATCTGGCGAATCCGCAGACAACGGCTGCTTAATGTTGAATTATATTTATTTAAATATTTTTGTTCACGATCTTCGGATTGAACCAAAGCTAACAACAATAATTTTGACGTAAACCAAACTGTATATGGTAGTTGTTATTATACACCCTGTAAGTATTGTTAGTATTTAATAACATGCATAGTAATGGCAACATTAGAAAGCCGTCAAAGTTTCTTACCATCTTCATTTTCTCTATCAACTTTTAATGACTTTATCCTTTGTTTGGCGTCGTCTATCGATTCCTGTGATGCTTTCTCTTTTACCAATAGACTTTCACTCGCTGACTTAACATCTGTATATATGGTAAAATAAAATAATGATAAAAATGAAAATAAATGAAAAAAAACTAAAAAGATTACAATTAAAATAAAACTTTAAAAAAAAATTATAAAACTGATTATGTAAGTTGTTTGGGTATGTTAGCTAACTGATTTGATTGTCAATAAAATATCTATTACATTTTTGTTTTTATCTAATTTAGTTTACTTAAGACTTTATTTTAATTTATTTTCATGATTACAACGTACGCAACGTCAATACTCGTGCCAATAACGTACGAGTTATCTTAGGCAACAAAACAAGCTTGCGTGAACAGATGACGATTCAAATCGAAGAAGGCTCTAGAGACGAAGCCGAAACTCATTCACAGATCATGTCATTTTCCTCACATCGAATATAAAAAACAGCAGAATTGTATCGTTGTCAGTTGAACCATTCAGGTCTGTTGAGCAAGACGCACAAAATATCAAATGGATTTTTTTAAATGGGTGACATTTACTAGTAGAAACAGATTATTGTTTTCTATGTAGGGTGCCACGACTTTACATCACACGTCTAGAGTCTTTGCATATCCAGATGAGTAAGGTTACTCTTGAATATCCATTTCATGCAAATGGAAAATATAATCTGATTACAAAATTACATAAATCTGATTCCAATTTCCAGTTTGCATAATATCGAGATTCAAAAGTAACAATACAGAGCACGGTGATATGATTACACTCTAGCAAACGCAAATTCTAGTGAAATAGTTTATCTTGTTATTTTGTAAGGTGTGGACATTAATTATTATGTTCTTTGTGTCATTGAAACCGCACCGGAAAAACTTTAAAAGACGTTTTTTTTATAATCCCCGTACAATTACGTGGTACGTTACGTTGTTACGTGGTTACGTGGTAGTTTACGGTAGACAGGGCTAAATTTATTATCATTTTAAAATTATTTGTAAGTTATAACTCAAATTATAATAAGAATAAAACTATTTGTTCGTATGAATATTAAAACATTGTGTATATTATTAGTTATTTTATACTTATAAAAATATTAAATTATTTGCACACCACAATGTGGTAGAATATGTTGGAAAGCTTAAATAATTTTGTAACAACCTTAACACACATATTCCGCAAATAAATATATTTTCTTTCTTTCTTTTCTTTCTTTCTTTCAATGTCAAGCATTATTTTTACTTTAAGATTTTGTTTGTTGGGAGCTAACTTTTAAATCAACGACGTGACAACTTAATGCTGACATGAGTGACAAGTTGCTACAAATTGTGACACTTAGCATCAAGTTCTAACCTCAAAAAATAACAGAAATCTTATCATTGCTTAAAATGAATATTTATATATTGGATATTATACACATTGAAAATCAAGAACTACAAAAAAAACAACAAGTAAATAGCAAACAAGCTATGAATATACAAAGATGTAGGGATATATGATCAAATTTTATAGCTACTTTGTGTATTTTCATTTAATCAATAGTTTTGAATAGCATAAAAAATATGATCTTTTTTAAAATATTCGTTGACTGTCATTAGAAAGTTTGTGCATTAAAGAAGAATCACTAGCTTGAAATTAAAATTGTATTTTATAATAGAAACCAGAAAATTAATGCATGCCTTGAGAGTCCTCGGCGCTGGATTGGCGGCCGCCCAGCGCGGACGACTCGTTGGCCTCGCACAGGAGGGACACGCGGTAGAAATAGTTTCGCCAGAAGTTCTCTTCTGTTACCCTGAAATGTTTACGAAAAAATTAATGAAACGCTCAACTCTCTGCTTTAATTTAAACTACCAGTCGAAGCGTGTGAGCAAACTTTTCCGCTAGCTGTAGTAAGTAGCCAGTCTAATTGCAAAATTGAACCACTTCAATGACCTAAATTTTTAATACTTAAATGATATTATGCTATAACATTGCTATTTCCAGGTCTTGGTGTTTATAAAATTTATTCTGGTATCTATTTAAGATTTATATGTTTTATATCGTTGACTAACACCCATAACACAAGCATATAATATGCTTACTTTGGGGTTAGATTCAATTTGTGTAACTTGTCCAGAAATATTTAATAAAAAAAATATTATGTACCGATTAGATTTCTTTTGCAATATTTTAATTTAAATTTACGCAGTTCAATTAAAAAATAACACAGATTTTATTCTGCAAGTTGTTTTGCATGTGACGAAAACCAGTACAAAAATGTTTTTTTACTTTTTACTTACTAATATAGAATACTTCCATATCACTTTTTAATAGTGATGTAATTATTAAAACTAAATATTATTTATCACTTCAAAATATTCAGTAATAGATAATTTACTGTGTCGAAAACAGCCGCCGTCGAAGGGGAGCACCGCGTGCACCGGTTGGGTCACGGAGTGAACATCAGCAATAACTCAGCATCGATTGTTGCGGATGCTGATGTTTAAAATATTGATGATGCTAATGCTAATATTTGCAACAACCCTGATGCATATATACAAAAAAATCCTTTACGAGAAATCTCTACCGGGAAAGACATGAGTATTGACAGCGACCGACGGTGAAGTGTCTTGATGATTCAACATTCCTGATGATTCTTTCCAAACTTATGATACAAGCATGTTAATTTCGTCGACTCTAGACACGACTCTCGGATACAACCCAAACGATTTGACCGAGTAATATCAACCTAGGATTCCCCGTTGATGTCCGTGGATGTACCGATGTAGGTACATCCATACACATTCGTATTTAATATCTGTTTTGTCAATATTTTAATTATCATTCTTTTAGTACTGTTGAACATACCATTTCTCGTGTTCAAACGCAACACAATCTTTCAATCTCACTATCCGTCTCTCTTATCTCACTGTTGCGAATGCGATTAATAATAATAATGATGACGATCACACATAAACAACTTACACTTTTGGTACGAGATCGAACCGCATTTTTTCTAAATTGTTGTCCTCGGCCATGATGGCCAGAGCTACGGGATACATTTTGTCGTAGTCGAACTCGAACTCGACGCCCTCTGGCGGCGCTCTCACGAAATTCCGTCGGTTCTGAAATTGCAATTGTACTGTATCAGTCACGTTGGCCATACACACCTCACACACACGCTACTTCGAAGAATAACAACGGACTGCCTGAATCCTACATCTTGTAGGAACCGAGCTTAAGTATATTTGTTATTAGTACCGTGACTAGGGGCTGCAGTTCGCCGACTACTCATTCGACGCCTTACCCATTGCTTCCCTAATAGTATCATTTCTTCTCATTGTCGTGTTCCGTTTGAAGAATAAAATCGCCTGTAAAGTTAATGACGTTTAACATCTCACTCTCAGTTTTGTAATACCTACACTGGCGTCCACACCGACGCGAACGTTTCTGGGGTCGGGATGTGACGACCCATGGCCTGTTGGTGGTTGTTACATTCTGTCGTCGCGGCAACATTGTAAATTTTACCCTTACCATTTTGATACGTAGCAGCCACCTACAATGCGTTTTCCGCAAACATTTTTAACCTTGCACTACACCATTATGGAATATATTACCGGCGGCAGTTTTACCGAAACATTAAGATTTAGGGAACTTAAAGAAAATAACTTATTCATATTTTAAAAGGCGGCAATAAACTGAGACTCCTAGCGTTACCGCTGTTTGTGGGCGGCGGAAGTCATTTTCCATCAGGTGAACCGCCTGCTCGTTTGCCACCTCTTTCCATGAAAAAAGAAACAGCTAGTGCATTCAGTCACCTGTTAGTCACAATGCTTAGGTGGTAGAGAAGGTGCCGATGTTCGACCGGTGTGGTATTACTGAATTACTAATTGAATTCCTATAGCTATAACGTCAGTGCTCACCGTATCGTATTTTGTGCGGAGCTTATGGTATCGCCAGTCAACTTGTACAAGTGGCTTAGGGACAAGTCCATAAGATAAGAAAGCATCAGTAGCGTGACGCGATTGCTTGGTCAACATATTTTAATAAACAAATCTTATTAAAACTGATAAGGCAGCAAAATATCAAAAAAATATCATCTCTAGCCCCTGATAGTTAGGAAGTCAGGAATGTTTTTACCATTACAAAATCCATTTAATTGGTCAATCCCACAAAAAATAATATCGTGGACCAATAACGCGCGCATATCAAAGGAAAGTAAATTACGTGCTTTGTAGTAAGTGTTGACTAGATTCGACATTGTCTACCACAAAAGTCCTTTCAAGTCACACCGAGATGACATAAAATCTCGTCAGCACATTACATCTTTGTAGCTGATAATATCCATCACTTATTCAAGGCACGGGCAATTAGCCTCCGTGATATTCGCGCTCGGCATACCAGCGATATTAGGAACGCTTTCTAAATATTAATTCAAGAGCTGTCTCGTAAATTATACCAGTGTTTGTAGTCGTCTGACATTTATGTAACGACAAAACATTTTCATAATTAAACCCTTGTCTTTTTCTACTTACCTACATGGAGTCAAGAGGCTTCGGTGGAAATAGATAGCTACTTTTTTATCGTAAAACGTACCAACATAACCTTTATAACAATTAAAAACTAAAATTTTAATTTATTATAAAATTGTAATAATATGAAACTAATTCTAAATTGGTAATTTAGTCATACGTAGCTGTGAATAAAAACCTACCTTCTTTCGTTGAAGAGAATAGTGAATCAAGATTTTACTTTTCTTAACAATAAAACTTTATACTAACTTGAAAAATACACATTAATACACAAGCAGACACTTCAAACACCACATTGTAACTTGTAACAGAACATTGTAATTTTCCAAATTCGTAAAAACAAACAAACATACAAAACCGTAATTATTTCGGCCAACGCGTGCCCGGACTATCCATTTAAACTAGTTCCAAAAATATTTAAATTTAACAAAAACTTAATAATTTTAGCTTTATTTTTGCAGATTTTTTCCAATTTGAAAACTAACATAACATAAACAAAGAAATACCTACAAAACAAATACTACAAAGCTTGTTAAGTCTTCGTGTCTTTGTGTCAGAAAAACTACGCAGAATTTATAAAGACATGTGAAAAAGGTAAGACCCGTGGGTGGCGTTATGTGTG
>NJDD01000504.1:92629-161766 GCA_002245505.1 Calephelis nemesis
ACGAGACTATGCACGAGCCCACTGTTAATAGAATAAACATAATTAGCTGTTTGTATAAAGTTATTAGAAAAATTAAAGTTTTTAAACAAATACATACATAGGTTATATGTTCTTTTTTATTATTTTTTCTCTTTTTTGTTGGGCCTATAATTATAATACATACGATAATTAATCAAAAAGTTTTTAAAAGTGCATGTATATAAAACCCTTTTGAGAGAAGTCCGATATTCAAATTAAAGAATATCAATTACTGAATATTTATGCAAACCGTCACATGTTTCTGTTATTTTCGTTGGCACGTAATAAATTGTTAAGGAATTTGTGCTGGAAGGCAGAACAATAACTAGAAATCACATAACTGAGATCCTAAATATATGATTTGGTAGTGTTCTTTAACTGAATGACTGATATACTATGAATCAAAAAAATATGGACAATATGGTTGCCACGAATGTTAACCAACGAAAACAGCAAAAAAAGTAACGTTTGCAAATTTTTAAGCATTTTCTCGAAATGTGTCAGTGAGATACGGATATTTTTTGCCCTCGCCTTGTGACAATGGATAATGGTGATGATGACCGTTTCTATCCTAAAACTAGGACATAACGTATGTATTGGCACCACCCAGGATGGTTGTCAATTCAAAAACTTCGAGAAGTTCGTAACGGTGACAATAGCAGATGGTCGTCAAGTGAAATATGGTAATCCTATTTGGGGAAATTCTGTAGATTTAATTAGAATCTTTAGAGTACAAAAGAAGTGTATTCACGCCATATGTAGTGTTAACCAACTGCATTCATGCAAACCACTTTTTAAATCACTTAAAATTTTACCTTTACCTTGTTTGTATATCTTGGCTGTATGTGTATTTGTAAAAAAACATTATCATTTGTTTAAAACAAATGCTGAAACATTGGGAATTTCGTGTTTTAGAAATAGTGAGAAATTGCATGTGCCGAACCAAAAACTTAATATTTATAAAAATAATGTTTACTACATGTCCATTCGTATTGAAAAGATTTCGAAGGAAGGTATTTGACTTGTTGTTAGATAAAACATATTATAGTGTCAAAGATTTTCTTTTAGAAAAGAATTTATAGTAAAATAACTAATAATTATTAACCAAATACAATGAAAGGTATGGTTGCCGAGGAGTTTGTTTCGCCGTTTCTTCTCCTGTCTGGCTAGGTTTGGAAAAGGTGGTTGTTTACGGTAGACAGGGTTAAATTCAATTATAGTTATTAAATGTTTTGGTAATAAATAATTAATCTAATTATAAATATAAATAATTGGCTTAGAAGTTAAAACATATGTACCTTATTAAATAATAAATAATAAAATAATATTTTTTATAAATGTTAAAATATTTGCACACCAAAATATGGTAGAATATGTTGATATACTTAAATATTTTTGTAACATCTCATTTACACACACATTTCCGCAAATAAATAATTTTCTTTCTTTCTTGAAAGAATCTTTTTTATAGACTACATAACTAAAGGCCAGACAATTACCTGACAATATCACGTAATTTCGATTAGAAAAGTGCGTAAAGCGATTAAAGAAAAAATAGATAACTATCACTGGGCGCGTTGTTTCTTCAAGGAAACGCTCCTGCTCACCTATAGGAAGTTGTACTCAATGCAATCCGCTGCGATGGCTTTATTCTTCTTGACAAACAACCACATACTCCTTACTTTGTGACTTATTCCCGTAATTAAACAAGGATATCCGTGAAATTATATTCCATGAACTTGACGCGGTTATGGCTGCAGTAGAGGAGTTTCTCGAGAGTGAATAGTTTAAGGAAGATAGTAACGCGTAATTGTAAATACACTGCATTGGGATTGAGGGAAATTATTTAGAAAATATTTTTGTTAATTTATTTTTCGTATTGATTCTAAGATTTTTTTGATTTACACATTAAGTAGGTAATGATTGATATAACAGAAATATAAATATGGGATTAATAAACCCTTGTTCCCTGAGTAACAACCACGAGGAACTATTGATAGATACAAAAGATATTTCTTAGCTGTTAATGAGACCTGGTTGAAGGCAGGGGCGTGCCCCCGCTGCTTCAGGATAAATGTTCCGACATTTGCCTCGAGAGTCTAGTACAAGCACTCGAGGAAAGTGTCTCGAGTAGTATAAAGTTCTATAAAAGGCGTTGATTATCAGCACGATCCCTGGTACATCCAGTGACATCTACAGTCGAGCAGATGTGGTAGGGTTTAATTATGAGCGGCAAAAAAAATGCCCTGGGCTTACCATCGCTGCCCCTCAACCCCCTGTTAGCGTGTTCAGCTATTTATAAATGCGCTTTCTTTTACTATTTTTAGCCTGTATATTATGTGTGACTGTAATATTAATTTACAAATTATATTAAAAACACCCAAAAAAGGTGACATTAAATATAAGGCCTTACAGAGTATTAACCTAAAGTCAGAAAAAGGCCCACTGCAATTTTGCCGACTCCATGCGAATACGTTTTGGTTTCTGAACTTAGAGTAGAAAGAAAAGGATAATGCTCTACAACAGCTCATGCGATCTCTGATTAGCCTGTCTTGCTCACTCAACTTACAGTAGATAAGGAAAGACACTCCTCCTTAAGCGCGGCCTCGTTCGGAGCCCCGACCCAGGGAGCAACTGCCGCCGCCCCACCGCGACCTTCCTGTCCCTTGATAAACGCGTCCTGCTCGCGGTTGAACTCGCCCAGGATACTCTGCCAACAAAACATACATGATTAGCTTTTATTTCTGTTGTACACTAAAATTATAAAACAGCTAGCTGTATGTAAACTACATAGGTAAAATTATAAGTAACTGAAAGAAGTTGAATGAGGTCTATGAGATGTCACCCACCACACACAAAGGTTGGTAGATATCACCGCCTTAATTAGCTCTACCGCCATAAGATCATGCTAGTTATAACGGTCTGGTTGTGATGATAGTTGTGAACCTCCAAACAAAATGTTCAGGTTAAAAGTATCTTCACGCCCATATCCCCGAAGAGGTAGGCAGAGGCACAACCAGGGCACCTACGACTAGCCGAAGACACTAAGTCCCACAATGTGATAGGTGGAAGGCTATCGCCAACCGGGCACATTTCCAATCCCGAGCAACATTTTTTTTTATTAGAAAATTGGAAAAACCCAATTTGCTTTTTGTTGCCCGACCCGGGATTCGAACCCGGGACCTCATGCAGTCAAGTCCAACACCCGGACCGCTAGACCACAGATGCTTAGGTTAACAACGTGCAAATTTCTTATCATAAGAAAATCCATGAGCTTGTTCGACATGCTATTAGAAAAAGAAATAAGCATAGAAGGCTGTAGAAAACCACACCACAATTTTATAGCCGATGCAATTTTTCCTACTCAACACTATGTAACATGTTTCGACAGACGTCCGGATGTCTCCAATGACCGTCGAAGCGGAACTCCTCTCGGGAAATTTCTCTAGTAACGTTTCCGCTTCATTTATCTAACCTTAGGGCGTGAACACGTAAAACGTAGACTTAGTACCTAAATGAAAACTTAGTTGAGCCGATAAAGCCGTGCTTATTGGCACCACAGCAACCAGCTCCTTTATTGTTTACATAAAATAAGCGATTTAAAGGCTGACTTTATACAAATGCCGGTCTACCAGTGTCAACCGGTGGAGTCTGGAACTAGTAAACATCGGTCGTCGTTAAAAAGCTTTTTTTTATGATATTGGAAGGCAAACAAGCAGACGGATTTCCTGATGTTAAGAAATTTACGCCGCCTAGAGACACCAAAGGAGGTAATGGTGCGTTGCCAACCTGAGGCCGAGATGTTAGGTCTCGAGCAAAAGTAAGTTTACCGGCTACCTTACCCTCCGAACCGGAACACGTCATGACATTATGGCGGCAGGAATAGGTAAGACGGTGATACCAATCCGGGCGAGTCGCTGCTAAACTCTACCACCTAGTAGTAGCTGGTCCACAAAAAAGTACCAGCGCTGACTTTTAGCTAGCAGTAGTACTACCCTTGGTGGGTAAGCACTGGTAACCCACTTTCTCTGTATATACGCCCTTACAATGTGAAAACATATGGTAGGACACCTTAGACAATTTCGATTGAGTCGTTGTGTCACCATCGCTTGATACTCGTACCTATATTCAAGCAATACAATATTTCTTTTATAATATCTATAACTTATCTTTATGCATATGGAGAAGATTCGTAAATTTACGGACCTGGAGTCTACTTTTATTTCTAACAACTCCTAGATTTATGCGGCAGAACCTCCGTGTGAGGTTACATAACACGGCACAGCAGCAGCATCAATATCTTCAACCAACATCCCTTTTACAATTTTACGTGTTCTTATTTTTATTTACATCTACCGTTACAGGTTTTCTACAATATATAATTTTAAAGGTTTGTAAATTTAAAAAGATGACAAGGAAAATCGTTTTAGATGCTGAAATTAATAATTTTATAATAAGTAACATGTAAAGTGGTATTCGCCATCATTTGTGGTCGCAAGGTTTTAGAAATTTGTTGTATCATACGTAAATACGATTTTTTTCAAACTTTTAAAACATTTTAATCACACAGCAATTCAATTTATTAGTGTGAAATTCAAATGGATTTATAAAAAATAAACCTGTAGTAATATATAAGTGACTGATTGAAAGACTAGAAAAAAGCAGATAAACTACGAAATTTCTTCAGTACCAATAATTGTACCTTCGTACAGGCATCTAAAAATGACAGCCACCCATATTATCCACCAGGAGGCTACAGTCGAAATTTGATTATTCAACACGGGTCTGCGAAATGATTTCTGATTACATTAGCTGATGGAATTTGACACGGTGGCTTTGACAGCTTATTACGTAAGCACTCAACATCCGTTGAGCCAATTACTGATACTCTTGTAGAGATGCTGGATTTACCTGTGAATTCCCTCTAGTATTGATATTTTTTTAAATATTTTTTTTGTGATAGTCTTTGTTGGTCTTGTAATCGGTAATGCTTGTTATTGCCTGAACAAAAAAACTAACGAGGTTCAGCTTCAATCCCTAAGATCAATAAGATACAGTTTAGCAAATATTGACTATCTGCATTCCCTTTCCATACATATACTTAATACAAATATTATATAGAACGCGACACTTACAACATAAATATAAACATTAAAACCAATATTAATACGAAACGTAAAATTTAATAACTTGATCAAATAATTATATAAAGAAAAGGAAGTGTTTAGAATTAGATAAAACAGCCTGCTTAAGGCCCCATACTTAGTCAGCCAGAAGAGTCAATCACCGCACTTCCCCGTTCCAGGATTACTATGAAATATTGCGTTCTAAAGTAAATGTCTTAAGCGACAAATCACTATTTTTGACACTATAAAAGTAATTTGAAAAAAAAAATAAAAACTGAAACACTTATATTTTAGGTATAATACTTATCTATGTTTATGTTAAATCTGATGTCGATATTTTCATAATTAAAATAGACAATTGGGTTTTGCTTTCAAAAAAGGGTTAACTTTTTGATTTTTTTCTATCGAGCAAAGTGAAATGAATCGTGTTTTGGAAACACTAGTCTTATAAAGCATATTAATGTTAATCTTGTGTATTTTTGTCACAAAAATCCATGATTGCTTTGTATGAAAAAAACATTATATTGCTGACGTATTTTAGCATACATCGACCCTTAACCGTCTCATCGACATAATGTAAACATTAAAATTATTAAAAAATTATTAAAATTATTATGTAAAATGTCACACCGGTAATGGGTTTCGCACTTGAAATGTCAACGTGAATAAGTTAATGCGTATTTCCGAGTGCCTCCTACCCCCACTACCACAGCAAGTGCTCCAGAACAATGTTCTGGACGTAAAGCGAGGGCTAAATTGAACGGAAATTAATTGAAGACTGTAGCTATGGTCAAACTCCTACCACTACCACTCTCTAGATTAAAAACTTGTTCATTATTGACGAAATATCTCGGACCTAGATAGCTTTTATTCAAACTAAGAAACAAGTCTACATTTACCTCTGAAGATAATTAGTTCAAAAATAATAAAGTGTCATTGATTCATATTTGTCGATTCACATTTTCACTAGCTTTTGCCTGTACTTTATTCAGTGTGGAGTTACACAAAAAATTTCATTCCCTCTTGTTTTTCTTAGCGAATGTCTGTATAATAAAAAATAACTATTTTAGATCTAAGCGAAATCCGTGTAGTAATTTCGACTTTGCCTTAATACATGAGTAAGTAATACATTTTCTCTTTTAATATTCAGACGGTAAACATTACAAATGCAAGGAGACCATGCGAAGAGAAAAAATAAAAATTGCGGATCACAACCAAGGCAGCCGGAATAAACGCTAGGATGACAATGATAATTGTAAGCTTCATATTTACTTCAAAGATACTAAACATCAATCATTGGATAGCACCAAGACCAGATGAAAAGAAAAGGATCTCGACATATCAGCATAAAAACCAAATGCTCCTCTCAATATCCTGATACACTTTGAGTTACATGCCTAGGTACCATAAAATATGTACCATCTAAATCCCATCTCAATTCAATGTCCAATGATAGTCTGGGTATGAGTATGGAAGATATAAAACAAGCTTATCTCAGATTTCGGTTGCACGTCTTTTATGGCTTCATTTAACTCTATCCGATTAATACTTTAAAACATCATCCCAGTCGTAAGTAACTGTAGCTTTATTCGCAAAGCAAAAATGCAATACGTAGAACCATAAACTTCTTAAACATTTTGTATCAAATAGCGAGCGTGAGCAGGTAGGTTTAATGGGCCCAGTCCATGAGCACTTTTGGGTGCGAACAAAGTGCTAAACCGAGAATATATCATTTGATGATGATTGGGTAGGACCTAGAACGCCCAACGTCTTAGAAGAACAAAATGACTTCGTGCAGCGTTCTTATTATTAGAATCTTATAAAAGTAAAGCGATTCGAGTTAGTTTATATAAATAAAGAATAGAATCATTTAAACAGATTTCTACAAAGAAACAATGCAAATTATCGGAAATTTATTAGTAGCAATCAGGGACATACAAAAAGAAGTAAAGCCCTTTGTAAAACCAATAGAAACTGAGTGAGACATCCTTGACCTCGTTATACGGATGACAAATACTAAAGCTCTCACAATTACTGCGGAAGGGACGTAAGTCAGTTTACCAGATCGATTGTAAAGCTCTGCGGTGAAAATTTAAAAGATCGGTATTATTTTAATTTGATTGGCTAAACATGAGTGGAAATATTCTTTAGTAAAACAAATATCATTATCATCTCTTCTAAACGTTTGATTTAAATTAAATTTCAAAAAAGTTAAAAATTTCGACAAATGATTGTTCAATTATATTAGAAAAAAAAATATTATTATAAAAATTTATTTAAATTTTTAACAATCGTATTATATTATACTTAAGTTCTCATAACGTCGGTGTATTAAAAATTCGTATCTACATCGTATAAAAACTTATAACGAAAAATTATCGTGATACAAATTGAAATTTTAAAACAGAGAACAAAACAAACTAAATTTGAATTTAAGAGGGGAGTCCTTGCAAACCAACACCGATTTGAAAATTATCTGGGTAACCAAGAGAGCATACAAAGAGAAGCAAACGTCGCTGTAATTACAATAGAAAACCCGTTAAGACTCAGCAGGACATACTCGACCTTGTTATAAAATTGACAAATGCTAAAGCTACCTCGGATACTACATAAAAATTCTGACGGCGTTTACGCAGGTTTATTAATACAATTATAAAAAATATATCACTATTTTGTTACAACTGACGAATATAAATACAACGTAGATGATTGTGTTGTTTAACAGTCTGCAAACTACCCTTTGTTTGAACCTAATATATGTTCTAAAGTATGTTCTAATTAGAACACGACAATAGCGAAAATATTCCCGAAGTTCATTTCAAATTCTGAAACATCAAACAAGATTAAAACCCTTTGAATTTCAAAATAAAGGCCAGACTTTCTCAAAAGCACAAAGTCAATAAAGACCTTCAAGTCCAGGATATTCCGGACATAAGTACAGTGACCCCGATCGCAAGGGACTGATAAAGGACGCAATTGATTACATTCCCTCCGAATATATACGAGACGGACATCTTTGAATGTCTCAAATCAACCCCTCAATAAAAAATATTTTATATCGTTTTCTATTTTCTTTATAATTGTTTATTGCGATCAACGCATCGATCGACATCTTTATTTTATAATAAGACATCAAATCTTTGATGATGTATTTTTCGGACACTTCATTGTATTCTGTTTACGACATTGTTCACAGTTCTCTGAACATTCAACAGACATAAATTGGACACTTGCATTAACATAAATAAACATTATAATATGGTAAGTGTTACGTTCAAGCTACTTTTGTCTGTATCTACACCCGCGTTTAAAGGCAAGGGCCGTAGATCAACAAGCGATTATACCTAAAACCTGAAATGACGCGCCCCAGCATCGCACTTACGCATATGAATATTTATAGTATAAACGCAATGTTCATAAAAAAACTCTATTAACGTTGCACCTTTCATATCTACTTTCACTATGAAGTTATAGGTACAATTTCATTCAACTATTCATAAACCACATTTTCCAATTTGGTTTTTTCAAATCAGATACCTTTTGAAATCTTTTTAATTGAAGTGTTTTAAGATAACCAAGAGTTTCGTAACATATACGAAAAAACGGCGGTCATGAACTGGGTCTTTTCACCAGGAGAAACAGATTATGCTTTCTGCAAAGGTCATAAGTACTACATACTTGATCTCTGTTAGCCCAAAGGTTGACTGGGAGAGAATGCATTAAGTTCGCCTTTTGTACTCACAATTTTTTATTTGTGTACAATAAAGTTTAAATAAATAAATAAATAAGTACTCATCAGATCTACAAAAATATTAAAAGCGTTTACGTCTGAACCTCATGAATTTCTTTTGCAGAGCTTTATTGCGGTCAGTATAGGTAGTATAACATGATTACCATAATTGTAAAGTGAATTTTAATTTACACGTAAATCATCACCATCAAAATTAACATCATCAAATCCTGAAGAGAGGCGCATCACAAAACCTATTGCTTTATATGCCTTAGAAATGATTTAATCAGTGTGTATATTAAATAACAATTTGAAATCGTGGAATACGTATACGACAACGAACGACAGCATTTCTATTTAAATTGACTCCATTATTGTCATAGAGTGACGCTTCCGAGAAAATGCCATAATTCTGCATTTACATTTATTTATTAGAAACAAATGTTGACACACTATTCTACTAGACGAACAAGATCTGATTAAAGTGCCATTGCATCTTCATATGATGTAATAACTGAGATTATTTTTATATCGTCAGCAAGGCAAAGAAGTTGCAATGTTCGAAAGAAAGTATGTGTGTCAATGCCATTTACAAAGATTATTAAACAATAGTGGACCAAGCAAGGAAACTTCGTCTATAAGCAAAATTACCGTATACGTGGAGCAAAGACAATTCACAAACCAATAACAACTCATCATTAGCTATATCCTTTTAAAGTGAACACGTTGATGGTACAAAAAGTATACAGGTGCAGAAGGCAATCTACGAGCACCTAAGAATTATTTTATTACACTCGCTGTTAGCGAAAACATATCGTTGTCTAAAAAACTTTTTAACACAAAACCTTCAACACTAATATATTTAGTACTTAGCAGCAGCGGAAATTATCTTAGGATCACAGTATTATCTGTAAGATCACAGTCATAACAAAATTATTTCAATAATGTTTCCCTCTTGAAATATTATTTAAAATTCTTAAACTCTTAACAATACCTTTTACAAACTGTTAGTAATGTAAAGCGATACGAAGTTCGCCGTGTAGGCTAGTCATTAATATTACTGAATATTCCACATTATCTATAAGATCACAGTCATAACAAAGTTATTTCAATGTATCCCTCTTGAAATATAATTTAAAATTCTTAAGCTCCTAAAAATACCCTTTACAAACTGTTAATAATGCGAAGCGATACGAAATTTATAGTCATTAATATTACTGAATATTCCACATCGGACGAATCTAGTGTAAATTATGATTATAACGACTTGTGTTAATAAAAGGAATTAAACTACTTTAGTCGTTTCATATGCAACCTTATACTAATATCACACAGTCGCCTCTGTGGTGTATTAGTCCGGCTTCGGACTTGACTAGATAAGGTCCCGGGTTCAATCCCCGGGTCAATATTAGTTGCATAAAATTTGAACTAAAACAAAACGAAGCTTCATGGGCGTGTGTTGTCAAAAAACCATCAATAGCAGTGACACATCATAACAAACTTTCTATTTTCTTTGGATATTTTTTTACTTTATCATCCCGCCATTTTTTGTGTAGTAAGACAGCGAAGAAACGGACGACTCTCCTGATAGTAGAGACAAGACACCATAGATTGCTGTCATGTGGTCGGGGTGGATTCCAACAGCAGCACAGCACTCTGCCACAAGTTGTCTGCTGGTGACGACTAATTTGAACTCTGATGGCCTCTTACGAGCTGCCTGACAGCCAGGCTGATAAAATATATATCACACAGAAGACCCGGACTAACGCGGGGGTGAAATTTATTTAATTCATACTTGTTATAAAAAAGACAATTCTCGAAATAATTAAGTCTTTAGACGAGGAACATAAAACATCAAAGACTAAGTTAACCCGAAATCTGGATTAATTCTTAAACGCAGTAATAACGTCTGAAGGTTTAAGGGATCGAAGCACGATAACGAACTGGGACACAGAAGGTCATCAATCACCTATTTCGAGGGCCTTTTGAGATAGCCTGAACTTAACTGGAGATTAATGTTTGCGAAGTAAATACGGCGACGATGAGCAGTATATATGTATAATGTATACAAATGTGACAGATTTTATCAGTTGTCTATAGAAATAGTTGTTTCGGCCTTAATAAGAACCCACAATATCAAAAAACGAAGTCTAGATTGATCATTTGAAGTATGCTAAGCATGTAATTTTATTTAAAGCCTGCTTTTCCAGCAATCCATAAACATTTTTAAAATAAATAAATAAATATAGAAAATCAAAACGATATGTTTAATTCCTGAGTTTATAGTTCTTATCATTCGGAAATTTAAATGCTACTTTATCTATGCTATGCTACTTTTAAAATTAAAACAATGTTGTGGATACTCTATCATCCAAACCGCCTGCTGATAGACAACTAATATCTCTTGTTAAAGAGTATTTATATTCTTTGACTAACATGTTTTCTTAAATTTTCAAGAAGTTTCTATTTTAATTTAAAAATTTTAGAAACAGCATGTAGGAAGGGTTAACAACGTACAGGACACCACTACTTATAAAGGTTTTAATCTTCAGAGTGATTTTGAATAGAGTTCATGAGAATCTTGTCTTAATCGGAGACCATCACTGTCTGTGTTAAATGTATTCACATGCTGTTTTTTCTCTAGTTTTTTTCATTTCTGAATATACAAGTGCTGAAATATTCCAACGAATTATGGTTGTAAATTTTTCGAAACTTGGGGACATTTCAATAGATTATTTATTTATTATTACACTTTATTTATTTAAACTGTCTCTAAAGCAGGTTTGCGAGTGGAAGGCAACATATCGACATGGTTTTATGTTAACTTTGGCTTCAAGCAGAGTTGTGTGTTGTCAGCACCTTTGTTTATATTGTATTTGGACAAATGTATTCAAAGGCTAAAATCAATGAATTGACTAAAAGGTGAACTTAAGCAGATGATGCCGTAATTTGCGCTCTATAGCATCGGAGCTGCAAAAACTTTAACGAGTTATATATTTTGAGTCTTATGAAAACTTTTTTTTAAAAATATGTACGTAGTTTTAAAGTGCAACAAAAACATCTAAAAACGTAACATGTAACGTTACGTAATTTGTTAAAAAATTTAAAACTTTTACAAGCGGGTAAGTCGCAAAGTATTGACTTTCTGAAAAAAACTCTAAAGTTTCTCTATATTGGTCTATGTAACTATAGCCGTGCTTTATTTTAATAAAAAATCCACCCTCCAAGAGATATCAACCCTATAAATAAAAGGAACCAACGGCATAGGGTCACTTTTGTAATAGAACAACTGCAGAACCTAAATCCAAAATTTAATGCTGCTGAATGCGAAACCCGTGCTGCTTTGCACGATTATGTGGAAAGCTGGACATATAAGCACATAGAACATACACTGCGGATGAAGGTACTCGTATTCACGTCGACCTCTGTCATTCTTTAAACCAAATTAATTGTTTATAAAAAAGGTCGCACTCCGGGAGTGCCGGCAGAAGTGAAAACTTGAATGTTAACGTTGTGCATTTTTGATATTTTGGAATGGTTATGGAATAATTTTGCATGAATTAATTTAATCACCAGTATGAAAGTACTATAATTTATGTGGTAGAATACAATATTCATTTATTGCGCTATCGTACACAAACATAATACGAACATTAGCGCAAGGCCCTGCGCCGTCTTACGAATTTTCGATCAGGTCACGTGTCCTTACGCGAGTTTAGAAGTAGGTACCCATTCCAAAAAAAGTGCGCAACGCTGCTAAAAAACTTTTCACATTAAACCGTTGAAAAACTTTCAATTTTTTTTAATAAACCAAATACGGAGAATTTTTTTCTTAACATAAAGTTGTATTGTGAGATACTGAACCAAGTCACAAATTATTGCAGGAAAAAGTGGGACGAAATTACATAATCTGGACAAACTATTGCAGGAATCTACCACCCACTCTATGTGACTGCACTAGTGGGATAATCCAATAATCTACGTATAGTATCCAATTATAACAATATGCAATTATGGTCGTCTTCGTCACATTCCCACGCCATAAACTCTGTTCTAACTGACTTATAACATCCCTCTTTTTTATCAGGTTTAAAAAAAATACTGTTTTTTTTTTGATAATGGAAGGCAAACAAGCAGACGGATTTCCTGATGGTAAGAAATTCACACCGCTTAGAGACACCAAAGGTGGTAATGGTGCGTTGCCAACCTGAGGCCCGAATGTTAGGCCTCCAGCAAAAGTTAATTTACCGGCAACCTACCCTCCGAACCGGAATACGTCAATGGCAAGCATTGGACGTTATGGCTATAATTACATTGAAATTAGAATGTGGTAAGAACCGCAGGCAATATTTTGTATAATCTTATTATGTAAAGGACAAAGTACTGTATAAATATCAAAGACTAAGTAATGAAACTTGGAAGATCAAATAATTTTTTATCAAGTTCCTGATGAAATTTCCTTAATCTCTTATGCTTTGAGTTCGGGGGAAGTGCGACGAGTTTTGGACTAGTCTTCTTGTAATTTTGTTCTAACTCATCACGAACCATGAAAGTTACTAACTTCATTTAACGATTCATTTGGAACATTTTCCAATTTGTAAACTACTTCACGCCCCCGACTTTACCTGCCTGTTGACTTTGCCAAAACTAACAAAACTGACTTGTTATTCGAATAATTTTGTACCTATTTTATTTCCTATTTCTCTTACCTATTTTATTTAAGTCAAGAGGTACTTAAATTTTTCTTAAGCCAAAAGTACCTACAGTGTTACAATTGAAATATCTAAAGAATTGTGTTACAAAATTAAAGTACCACATTGAAACAACTACTGATTACTACTTATTCGTAACTGTCGTATCCCGTCTTGAGGCTAAGGTAGGCTGAAAAATTGCACATGCACGCAATGGTTGGCTTAACACACCTAGTCTGGCAACGCACCAATAATACAAGCCAGATGTGTTTCTTACCATTAGGATATCCTTTTCATCAAACAAAAAAAAATATTTGAGACCAGATATATTTTTCTCTTTGAATTATGGTACAAGTGCTGGAATTAAATATCTCAGTAACATCCTATTGGAAGCGAAGAAACAATCACACGGGTCTCGTAATGGTAAGAGATAAACATGGGCCATATGCACCACAGATGTTATAGGTACGTACGTACGTTATAGGTACGACGGTCGTTGTCCAGTGGTCGGTAAGTTAGGCCAATTGTGTAACTATACCGGCTACCCTACCCTCCATACTTGAAAATGACAGATTCGTCGTTTTTTAATATTATAATGTACAGAATTCACTCTACTACAGTTTTAAGTATAGATGACAACAGTAATTCAAGGCCACCTCCGACGTTAATTAATTGCTAAACCGCTATAAGACGTCCTTAGTAGGCTTTGATAACTCCATCCAAGTACCTCAAGTACTTGAGGGCTTGGTAATTCGTTCCTTTTAACAAAACCTACAAAGTCGCTATACTCTGACAAGATTCAATCTCTTTGTAAGGCTTTTAAATTAAATTACTCGACGAACATTTCTGAATATTATTACGCTTTCATCGCTTTTTTTTGAAAAACAAATAAAATAATTGTAATGAGCGGAGACTTTTATTGGATTGGAAGCAACCAACCAAACAACGGTGAGACAAACGGTGAGAAACATACAGCGCTCATAAGTTATGATGGTGTGTTACGTGTCATAACACTCGTAACACACCATAGCCATACCAGCAGAAATAGTAAATTTGGTGGACCCCTACCCGCCGGTGATATTGCCGGTAATTATTTCCTTAAGGGGCCATATACGCTAAAATACGTCAGCAGTTTACTGTTTTTTTCATACATTGCAATCATGGATCTTGCTGACAAAAATACACAAGATTAACATGAATATGCTTTACTAGACTAGTGTTTCAAAAACACGATTCATTTCACTTTGCTCGATAGAAAAAAATCAAAAAGTTAACCCTTTTTTGAAAGCTTTTGCTTTCTGTCTACTTCAATTGTGAAAATATCGACACCAGATTTAACGTAAACATAGATAAGTATTATACCTAAAAGATAAGTGTTTCAGTTTTTATACTTTTTTTCAAATTACTTTTATAGTGTCAAAAATAGTGATTTGTCGCTTAAGACATTTACTTTAGAGCGCCATTGTTCATAGTAATCATGGAACGGGGGAGCGCGGTGATTGGCTCTTCTGGCTGACTGAGTATGGGGCCTTAACCTTTACTCGTTTCTAGTATTGCCGTCTCTAACGATTTTGATAATATTTTTCGCATTATGATTTGAATGGTAGCGGAGACCGCACCGCAGGCCGCTGCCCACAGACCGCTACAGTTACCAACCTGTAAGGAATGACAATGTTCGTCCCACAACCACTTGAACGTTCGTGAGTAGTGTAGTACCAAAATATTTTGTATCGTCGTTCGTTCCGTGTATTACAATACCCAGTAGAGCAACATTTGAAAAATGCGATGTTATTAAACATGTATGATTCTTCTATACATAATCTGTGATTTTTAGTTAATTTAGGAATGGCAATGTTCGTCCCTTAATGTTTCCCGTGCCGTCGCGACGCTACGACGCTAGTCGCACACATAGTAATACGAGGCGAAAACTTACCTATTATTACTTACGCACACATAGATGGTTACGCACACATGGACGCACACCTGACCTAATTGATATCGGGAAACGACAAAAATTACAACCAAATAATACGAGTCACGGTAATGATATCAATAAAGTAAATAATACCAACACAAATACTTGTTCCCGTGATATTTACCGAATACAATCTGCGAGATGTATGTCACAGAAACGATACACAATAGGAAAGGTGACACAACACCAGACAATAATAAAATATCTCGAAGGTAGAATGATCACAAAAGCTGCTCTTAAAATGAAACCCCCAGGGAACGTCAATATAATAAATAGAGCCTTTATTTGCTTAATGATGAAATATTAATGCTAATGTCGAAGCGCCTCCGAATCATATGAAAACTAGATGTTGCCCGCGGATATGCCCACGTACTAAAGTCTTAAACTCTCCCGCGGGATCTCGTCTAGTTGTCGAGATAAAAAGTAGCATCGGCACTGCCAAGCCTGCCACGGTCACACGTAAAAAATATACTATAATATCGATAAAGGACAAATAAACACACTTTCAATAAAAATATTATATAAGTATAGAGTGGATTTCTGAATTAATTACAAAAATTATAACTTTAAAGTAAGCAAACTAAATATACATGTAAGTATTAGTCAACTAAAGTAAATATGTATGATTACATAATATTTGATACATGACATAAATTTTGGAGGTTCGCTCCTGTCACCACTATAAAATATTAGCTAAATGTTCTCCTACCAAGGCTTTTTATAACTGTCACCGTGACCACCTAATCACGCTGGTCTCGGTGCGACATTTCGCCCAGCTTGGTACCACCGCTTTACATAACATTACTTCCTCCTTTATCGTCAGTGCCGTACTCCGGAACTGTCGTGTTCGGTTTTTAGAGTACGATATAAGATAAACTTCTTTTTTTGGCACGTATTTGCACCATCAGAAAAGGGATAGATATTTTTTTATGTCTATTCCCAGTGTTGGTCCAGGTCTGTTGAGTAGAATAGACCATATGTAGAAAGGCATATGGTCTATTCTACTGAACGCACCAGTAACACCTATGTAGTATAGGCCACGGTAGCCTATTACCATCAGGAGAGCCGTGTGCTTGTCGCTGACCTATTATATAAAACCATCTTTATTACACACTTTTTTAAGGAATACATGAACAGTGATGTTGAATTTAGTTCAAAAAATAAACATGCAGACGTATTTCAACAAATTTCTTTACAATAAAATACATAACCGAGTACATCGAACGTTTAACAAAAAATCAAATAACGAATGGGTCGCAAAGATTCAAGCCCTCGAATTTTTAAGTAAATTTAATATCCTCTTGAGCCGCGGCGAGATCCTAATCCTGACGATATCATATCTCGTGACCCCGCCCACCATCATTGTCAAGTGTGACAAGATAATGATGAGATGATGAAAACTTAAGATTCATTTTTATTTATTGAGCTCGAATATACCCTTCCAACATTTCGTAATTATTTTTCTATTTATCTAAAATATACATAGCATACAACTGCATACAGACCGCCTCGTTGGTCGAGTGGCTAGCGTACACGCCTAACTACACCGAACATCCGCTGGGGCTGGGGGCTGGGGTTCGATTCCCGACGGGGGCGACATTTGTGTGACAGACATTTAGATGTCTGCATTTCCGGTCCTGTGTGTTTATTAAATGTATTCTGGTATCTATTTAAGTATTCCTATGTATTAGAATCGTTGACTAACACCCATAGCGCAAGCATATAATTTGCTTACTTTGGGGTTAGATTCAATTTGTGTAATTTGTCCAGAGATATTTATTATTTGTTATTGTCATCATTTATTATGAGATATTTTCTATGTGATAGGCCCTATTACCTGATGGTTAAAGACAGCCATGGCCCGAAGACAACATAGATGTTACACGTGACTCGCTGTCTCGTTGCCGGGGCGTTACGCCTTACGTGCGAGTCTACCGACCTTCCGGAACGGAACATCACAGTGTCATTATGGCGACAGCGACCGGTAAGGTGGTAGATCCCTGATGTAATTAGTAATGGAAATTTAAAACATACTTGCTTTTTTTGAACTGTTAAGCAAAGAGACAAATGGTCTGTTCTGCACAGGAGAGCAGGACCAAGACAACCGCATCACCGATGTGATTGATGTATCGGAAAGGCCAATACATCTAGACGGGTCGGACGGTAACAGGATAAGGTTTGAGTCGAGGATGTTTTTTTTTTTTGTTTAAGTTAGGCCTTGAGCAAAAATAAGTTTAACGGCTACCTCACCCTCCGAACCGGTACACATCATGACGTTATGGCGGCAGGAATAGGTAAGGCGGTGGTACCAATCCGGATGAGTCGCTGCGAAACTTTACCACATAGTCAGATGTCACACTGTTAGTGACGGTAAGCCTTTGCTCACCTTTTACGAGCTGCCTGGCAGGACGGCAGATGGTCTATTCTGCAAAGGAGCCCGGACCAACACGGTTGACACGGTCTGTGTGCGACTGTGGTCACTTACTATCAGATGACCCACTCGCCCCATTTTTTCGCCTTCTATAAAATATACCTGCAACCGAATTACCGGCTCGTCGTCCTATCCCCAACGTGATCCAATTATCCCCAGCAAAAAGTTTTACTCGAAAACTTTCCTAGCGTCGACTAACGACAGAACTTTCAATAAACGCTATCACTGAACTTTCACCGTATCAATTTCAGACAATTGTAGTGTTCCGCCATCTTATTTTGAAATGTTTAGCCATATATACCGAAAGTGTGTATGTTTGTATGTATTTTCTGTTTACAACTGAATCTATTAATTAATTTCCCCTTGTTGGTCCGGGCCCGCAGAGTAGAATAGATAATCTGACACTCTGCCAGGTAGCTTGTAAGAAGCGAGGGCAGGTCAAAAATTACCAATAAGACCACTGACAGTATAGTGCAGTTCCGCAACTTGCCCGGTGATCCCTCCCGCCATAACGACGCATGTCCTTCGGTAAGTGTAACCGGTAGACCTACACAATAGGCCTTACATCCCGGCAATAGGACAGCGGCGCACTTGTAACATCTATGTTGTTTATAAGTCACAGTTGTCTCTTCCCGGAGACCGAAGATCCGATCCGCGAACAGCTGACCTCAAAAATATTTTAACAAAAAATTAAATTAGAACTGACAGAAAATATCTTAACGAGATCCTGTAAGACATTGGGAAATTTATTACGCGGGTGAAATATCCAGCAAAAGTTAGTTTGTCTTATATAGCAATTAATGTTTGCTCTAACATTTTAGAAGTTCTTGTCCGAGAATATCAAATAATTCATGCTTTTCTAGATAATTAGATTCGTCTAAAAGCTAAGCATTAACCCAGACGTTCCCCATTAGCGTCGGCCCCAGGCCCCCGGGCCGCTCTGAGAGCCTATTCTCTCGGAAATATAAATATTCATTACCATTGTTATGTCCTTCAGGGTTATATTTGGAGTAAATATTAAGCTCTGAAATGTATAAATATGAGGGAGTAAAACAAAATGGTGTTTTTGACTCTGAAAAGTCAGGCTCAAGATATCTTTCTAAAGAAAGAAAGAAACAGAGGCTCCAACTCGGTTTTGTTAAGGGATGGGTGGCATTGCAGCATTTTTTTTCATAAGGAAGTAAAAATGCAAGTGGCTCTCCAGGCTGGAAGAGACAACCGTCGCTATAGACACCATAGATGTTACTGAACCGTTATAATAAAACCCAGGTCTTAGGCCACGTGCTACGTACCTGCCCATTAGCTCGGACAACGACAATATCGAATAATAAAATATCAAATGATCTGCTGATAAAATGTTTGAATACACTATAGTTACAGGTTACATATTCGACATCCAAACCCTTCACCGAAAGTGTACTTAGTAATCATTTAATAGCAGTAAAATTGTAAAAACCCGATTTCAATTTCAATAAGTAAATCATTTACATACACAAAAATTAAGTATTTCCCTCGATTTATTTGGGATTCCATCATCAGATCTAAACCTGGTGCCCATGGGACCACGTCGGAGGTACGCTCATTCTAATATAAAAAAAATATTGAAATCGGTTTAGAAATGGCGGAGAAATCGATTAACATGAATAAGTAACTTAAGAGTCAAATGCGTTACCCCCTTCTTTTTTTGAAGTTGGAAAAAGAAACCAATCCCATCTTAGCAAGAAAAACGTTTAACACTTGGTGATTACATGTTTAATTAAACACCAAAACTGAATGCTCAAACAATAACAAGCTGCCACGTTATCCAGATGTCATGTCATTGGATGTCAGTATTAAACAGTGTTTATTTAAATAAGCGTCATTTTTTGTGGGAAGTTGGTACATGTTGAATAGAGCAAGATCCCAGGGCCAACAGACGTCACGTATTTTCTGACGGATCAAATGTGGACGATTGAGTAGTGTTAGTATATACTATGATCGTATGCCTACCTGCTAGCTTGGTCAAACGGCCAATTTCCAGGTATCAGGTAATCAAGGTACATAAAAACATTACTTACTTCACGTAAATTCTCATGGCTGATTTTCATATATGTTTTCGAGCGTATAGTTAAAAATAAATTGTCTATACTCCCAGACACTTTCCGTCGGCCATATTGTTTGACAGACGCCTTAAGGGTCTCAAAATAATTAGTTAACTTCACGTAGATTCTGACGCTCCATTTTTATATAAGTTCATCCGACAACTATTTTAAAACTTTTGACCAGAAGACAGACCGATCCAACGGGCCAATCGTCCTCCAAACTAAATTTTAATATCTCTGTGAGTGGGAGCGCGAGAGCATTATCTACGCGCATAAGACTGAGTGAGACCGACTGCGCTGTTAAGGGCATGAAAATTACTTGAACAGATATTTTATAATTTTTAGAACGTTTGTTGACAAGTAAATTATGGCAACAAAAATTTAAAAAAAAATACATATAATAAATAATACTAAAGTTTGGCGAAATTTTTAATTTCCTATTTATTAATTAGAAATAAAATATTTAAAAAAATAACACTTACAGTTTTTCAATTTTTTTTAATAATTTTATCAATTAAAAAAAATCTAAAAATGTTTAGATGTCAGCTAATTTACTTTCATTTTTTTACTAATTATTTTTAATTAATAATTTTTTTTAAATAAAATAAAAAATTGGTCAGGTGACAGCTTACTTTATTGTAATTTAAAGGCCCTCTTGAGGCCAACAGCTAAAGTCACTCCCAAATTAAATCTGTTTTTCCTTAGGATCCCAATTTGGTAAACAAACACCACTTGATAGAAAAACATCAAAGTTTTACATTAATCTCACGCACTGAACTAACTGTTTTTGGTTTTACATATTCAAAACTTAGTTACGGTATGTTTAACACTGAAATCTGTTTCGAATTCATCAATTTAACACATAAAATTTGCATTTTACGAAAGAGTTGAAAAACATCCATTTCAAACAGTCTCTTGTTGAATTTTTACAAAACACTGGGCTACTGATGAGATGATTCCATTCATTGGTAATAATAAATGTTTTATTAATTTTCGACAATGCTTTTACCGTAATTAACAATAAAATTATGTCTGAAATCCATGAAGATTTATCGTGTTCCGAGCATGAAGAAGCCGATACAAAGATCGTATACCATGTTTGCGACATCGATGCTCAGGCTAATTTTGTGATACGATGTTCAGATACTGATATAGCAGCAATAACGCTAGGAAATGTGCATCATTTGAAAAATAATGATTATCGAGTTTGGATTTCGACCGGCGCTGGTAACAAGCTGTAAACATGTTGACTTGAATGCTATCTACAAACAATTAGGACCGTCGTTGTGTTGAAGTTTACCAGCATTCCATGCTATCACAGGATGTGATTTTAATCCAGCATTATTCAAAAAGGGCAAGCAAAAGCTGTTAAATATTTTGAATAAAAATGAAGAGTAGCAACAAGCATTTCACCGTTTTGGTACATTGGAATTTGTTGGTGATGTAGATGAAGAAGAACGTGTATTCAACACAATACAAAAATTTATCTGTGATGTTTATAACGTTCCTGGAATAATATACATGTAGATGCTGCCAGACTACAGTTGTTTATTAATACATACATGGTATCTGATATAAATGAAGAATTCAATCGAAAGAATTTAAGAAACTTCGATGCCAGTAACTTACCACCTTGTAAAAGTGAGCTTTGGCAACAGTTTCAACGAGCTAGCTATATCGCTAGGCTTTGGAACAATGCAAGTATGAAGATGATCAATATTTTCAGCCCCGAAAACAATGGCTGGACACTACAAGATGGTTAATATGGTTTTCATTGGTTCGATGGAGATCAATTACCGGGTTTTGTCAGTGAGTCGCTGGAAGAACAATCAAGTAAATTATTTTCGTTTCTCATATTATTTGTACCTCTTTACATTTTTCAGTCCTTCATTGTTCACCTTGTTTTTTACTGAGGAAGAAAATAAGGATAATGCTGATGATGACGATCACGATTTAGATATTCAATTTCAAGATTGGCTAGATAATGAGTTATCTAATTTCAACGATGATGATAATGAAGATTAAAAGCCACTGTTAAGAAACATTAAAGGATTAATATTTTTCTACTTTGTTTCCAAATTTCGAATAAATAATTCATTAAAAATATTTCTCTTATTTACATATAATTGGTATTTTTAAAAAATATTTTTTATATCTAATTAATAAATAAAAAAAATTCGGCTAACTTTAGTATTATTTATTGTATGTCAATTTTTTTTATTTTTGTTGCCATAATTTACTTGTCAACAAAAGTTATATAAATTATAAAATATCTGTTCAAGTAAATTTTATGACTAACAGCGCAGTCGGTCTTTCTCAGTCTCATGCGCGTAGACAATGCTCTCGCGCTCCCACTCACAGAGATATTAAAATTTAGTTTAGGGGATGATTGGCCCCTTGGATCGGTCTGTCTTCTTGTCAAAGGTTTTAAAGTAGTTGTCGGATGAACATAATATATAAAAATGGAGCGTCAGAATCTACGTGAAGTTAACTAAAAATTTAGTTTAGGGGACGATTGGCCCCTTGGATCGGTCTGTCTTCTTGTCAAAGGTTTTAAAGTAGTTGTCGGATGAACATATACAAAAATGGAGCGTCAGAATCTACGTGAAGTTACCTAATTATTTTGAGACCCTTAAAGCGTCTGCCAAGCAATATGGCCGACGGAAAGTGTCTGGGAGTATTGACGATCTATTTTTAACTATACACTCGAAAACATACATGAAAATCAGCCATGAGAATTTACGTGAAGTAATGTTTTTATGTACCTTGATTACCTGATACCTGGAAATTGGCCGTTTGACCAAGCTAGCAGGTAGGCATACGATCATAGTATATACTAACACTACTCAATCGTCCACATTTGATCCGTCAGAAAATACGTGACGTCTGGCAGCCCTGGGATCTTGGACTAGAAGACACAATTATAGCTATCACTTGAACTTTCCACATTATATTTTTATGTCTTGGCCGGTATACGATATTGACAGTACGATCGACATTAATTTTTTTTCTTTAGTTTATTTAACTTCTTAAGATGATTTTTGAGTATAAGTACAAAACAAAAAACAAAGTGGAGCTAGTTAGTTCTCTATTTATAACCTAAGAACGGATTTCTAATTATTTGTGTTCATATCAGCCCCGAATACGAGCAGAACAGTACAAAGCTCACCGGGACTGCTAGTTCATTACACATTGAGCAAAGCTGCGGACAACAGTCAGTCATTTATTAAATCGCATTTGCGTTCCTACAAATTATAAAATGTCTACCGAGTAGGAACGTGCCGCAGTGGCAGGTACTGTAGACAGACGGTTGGCATACTGCCGAGACAGTGGGTTCCGCAGAAGCGCAATCAATACATGCACACTTTAGACATACTGAAAATAAAGTCGCCGCAAATCTTTATAACCACCATTATTTATTGAAGTGAAACTTCTTTATCGGGGTTGGAAAAAAATTTTGTGTAACATTTTTTCGTTACGCGTCACATTTTTTCGTTACGAGCCATCTTTGTTCTTATCCCTACCACGCGTGATTCGAAGTATACTTTCTTTAGCGGAGTAGGGATTGGCAATAAACTTTATTTAACCAATTTCTGTAAAGTTGCATATATAGTAAATTATTTTTTGAAAAATAATGTCATAAAGAAGTTTCACTTCTTCACTTCTTACGAGTGTACGCTAGTACACGACACATTTTTAAAAATGTAAAATAAACACCCCCCCGGTTAAAACCTGAACAATTCGATAGTATCCCACTATCAACCTAAGTCTCCTCGGGTACTTGTATCCATCCACACTCGTTTTGAATTTCATCTGCCATTCTTTCCACATGGGCAAGCCAACGGAGCATTCCGTCTATCATAGTTACACCAACACGTATGTTTGTCACAATATTAGCAATATATTCTAGCGTTGATCTATATCTATATTTACCTACAATTGACTATTAAAAGGTACAGAATAACACATTTTAGAAGTCTATTTGTCTGTATATCTGTATCGTAACTGCGATTCACGGCGAATCTACTAAACCGATCGATCGTAACAAATTTGGATGGTAGCGACCGTCTGCACTTTAATGGATAGCGCCTACTGTTTACCGGGCGGAGCGTGTCGGGTCGGATCGAATTTTCGTTACTCAGCGCCAATCAATACAGCAGAGGAAAGTCGCGCATCTAGTAGTTACCATAAGAAACTTTAGCGTTAAACTGCCATTAGTACTTTATAATTCACAATAATTATATCGTGATCTTAGGTGACTGCAAGCCGCATCAGGGAAAGCGCGCGAGGTGCGCCTCGCGGAAATCCGCCGCGGATAAATCCCCCCCGGCACAGTGGGCATTGCTCCATACAAAATGTTTGAAAGCGATCTACGCTGCGATGCGCCCCGTTCTGGCCCGTCCAAATGTGCGCTATCCTTAAATCCAGAATGTCAAAAACATTTGCACGAAAACTTATTATTACATGATATAAATATACACATCTTCACGCCAAGTCAATGAACCATCCCCTTAGATAATATTTACTTTTTATATTTAAGTCGCTTATTATTCATCTAATTTTTCTTACAGATTAATTCTGTAATACAGAATTTGATATGTGGTAGTTGGTCTTTATAAGAAAGTTTTCCTACAGCTAGTAATGGTTTCCATAATCAACATATGGAATTCTTCTCTAGAGGAATTCTGCCGAAATAAATACCATATTTGTTTTATAAAAGAGGGGCCAGAGCAATTTATAACATGCCGCTTAATAACCCAAGTCTTTCCCTTACAGAAAAAAAGTATCTTTCAAAATTTAATATAATATTACGTTCAGAAGAATATAATATGTTCTATAATATATGTGCTTAAAGGAAATTATAATATCAGATATACATCGATTCACGCGAATACGAGGAATAAAAACAATCTTGCTGTGCATGTGTCACCTCTCCACAGAGTAAACCATTCTTTCATGGACCAATGCTATTATATAATTTAAAGAATTATTGTAATGACCAATACAATACAATAACTCTTAATTAGATAGACCAAATACAGAGAAATTACAAATACTTACATAAAAAAACTTAAATTCTAAGATACAAAGACACAAAGGCGGCCTTATCGCCAAGTCAGCGATCTCTTCCAGGCAACCCTCGATTATATTATGAAAGACCTTAAATTTTAAATACGTATCAAAGTGAAATTACATAAAAAAGGTTAAAATTGCTTAATATTTAGCGGATAAGAGTACTTGGGATTAATTGCTCCTCTTAACAATCTATAATAAATAATTTAATTTATTTTTATAGCCTTGGTCTGTACACAAAATAATTCATAAATTATATTACAACCTTTTTGTATAGAATAAGGCGGCCAAGTGCGAATCGGACACGCCAATAAAAGGTTCCGTAGCAGCAAGCAACATAATATAAAATATGGTCTTGGAGTTCAATACAGTGGTTGCAGTTTACGTTTTATGAATTATGAAAAAAACTACTTACTAGATCTCGCTTAAACCCATTTTCGGTACCTAAAAACCTCACTTTACGTTCTAAATATTTGGTGTTGCCAATTTAATGATTTTTACTGGAATTGGTGATATTTCATCTAGTTTTAGTGGCAGAAACTTCTTTTTATGTAAGACAATGTTTTTTTAAAGATGTTGAGAATTTCATCTTAAATTATACCACGTACCTATCTATCCATCTCTTAGTTCAAAGTCGCACAAATATGCTATTGAAAAAGTCATATTTAGCGACCTTTGGAAACAATCACAGCAACCGGAATTTAATGATTTGACAATATCCACTGTCGTCAGATAGTCAAAATCAAAGTAATTATTGTTTGTTTTAAGTTTGTTTAGCACAAATAAATTTCGTTACTACCTGTTTTAATTAGACGATTACTTTATTATTGAGAGTGAACTGTATGTAAGACTTGTTTTGATAGAATGTTCTTAAGTAACTTTAACTGTACGTTTTTCGTACCTTATCTTTTGTGAGCAATATAGCTTCGATTCTTCATAGTGATCATACAAACACTTTTAAAAATAATTTTTATTATCGATAATTATGTGGCATGAGAAACAAATAATATTTCGTGATAAAGGTACTGAATCCCTAGAATTGGTAACTTTTCTGAAATTTAGCCGGTCGTTAGTTACATCTTCAGTCCGTGAAAGTAAACGACAGGAACGAAATTTTTCATTAAATCGACCGCAGAATCGCAGATTTTAATATTTAGTTAATTAATGTGACCGACTGAGAAATAACAAGAATCTGTTTTAAATATTCAAGATAGGGAACCCTAAAAGATGTTTCATCTAAGCGGGCCCTTGTGACGTCGTAGAAGGGTTATGCTCTGAAAAGGTTTAATCCTCACTTGACATACACCGAGAGATTAAGGACTTGGGTGGGATCAGGCGCCAACGAAAATAGGTCGATACTAGTAGCTAGCCCTTGGCTTTGGTTTTAATTTCACTTGAATTTAGACAATATGGATGTGTGGCCAAAAAGCCTCTAGTTAATAAATAAAGCACAGTTAAACTGCAAAAAACCGACTTCGATTTCAATATTATGCCGTACACGAATATTGGGTATATTTCTCGAATTCACTGGATACTCATCTATAAAATTTTTTTTAGATCACTGCGCAGGCAAAGAAAAATTCGATTCGAAAATATGTTAAACAATTTAATATACGAACATATAATTAATTTGGTGACCAAACTCTACTTTCACGGTTACAGTGATAACGTCAAAAAGCAACGCTTCCTTTTCGCGAACTATTTAATTACTTAAGAAACCAAGAAACTTAAGGCAAAACAATTATTAAATACCCTTCGATGCTTGCTTGCAGTCATTTCTTCAATAACATTTGTTCCCTTCCCATAACCTAACATACTTACTAGATGATAGATTTTCGCAGCAATTCACCCGGATTGATACCACCGCCATAACTATTCCTACCGCCATAACGTCATGACGTGTTCCGGTTCGGAGGGTAAGGTAGCCGGTAAACTTACTTTTGCTCGAGGCCTAACATCCCGGCTTCAGGTAGGCAACGCACCATTATCACCTTCAGTGTCTCTCGGCGACGGGAATTCCTTACCATCAGGAAATCCGTCTGCTTGTTGCCTTCCATTATCATAAAAAAAAACTTTTTCGTTAATAAAATAATAATAAAAGCAGTAGTCATTTAAAAAAGGCTTTTAAAATAAGCCTTATTAAATGCGCAGTAGGAAATCCGGAAGCCAAATATAAATTACGATAAGTAGGTTAAAATTACCATAATAGCTTATTGTACCCTCTGAATTATATCACGCGGCTTTAGTGCTTCTATGTCGTTGGCCGAGACTGGGCGCTTGACATACATACAGACAATTTGTATTTGGCAGCTGGCACGAGCAACTTTGGCGATTCCTGTCAAATACGAGTCGTTTTGCTTACGAAAGGTAGTTTTTTTTACGAATAGTACAAAATCTAACTACGGTCGTTCGTTATTTAATGTTAACTCAAAATATTTTGCGTAGGTAAGAGCAACGCTTCCTTAGTTTTAGGCAAACTACTAATAGTTATACCAACGGATTACGGATCGACGATTATAGGAACAGGGCTTCAGACAGAAGAATCAAAACACATGTACCTATTTAAAAAACGAGCCCATGTCTTATTGCTCTCATTGAGAGATGAAAGCTTCTGGAAAGTGGTTTTTAGTAACCGTCTACAGAGTCTTATCATCATCAATACATATTATAAAATATCTTCTCCTTCGTCCGCGTCTGTCCGTTTGTTTGCGATAAACTTAAAAAACACTAAACGGATTTTCATACGGTTTGTTACAAATACAATAACAATTGATAAAAAAAATATGGGGCCTATACATTGATAAACTTGCAATTAGGTTAAACTCAGCAGCGTATACTGTTAAAAAAAGAGACAACTGATGTTTAAGCCGCTAGAATGGTTTGTTTTAGCTGTTTTCACAACATCTTGTGTGATTTTTTTTCCTGAAGGAGTTCTGCCGAAGTTAATACTATATTTATTTTACAAAAGAAGGTCCTAGCGACAATTTATAACCGAGGCCCAAGAGTTTCCCTAAGAGAAAAATTCAATGTGGCATCCCAGTATATCTTTTAAAATTAAATATATATTATGTTTACAGTTCAAGTTCATTTAAAAGAAATTGTGATGTACACTGTGTCAAAATAAGGAGTAAAAACAATCTTACTGTGCATATGTCTGTCTCCACAGAGTAAGCCATCCTTTCATGGGCCAATGTATACTTTTTTACAACAAACTTCCCGATTACATGAAAGATTTTCCAAATAACAAATTTAAGAAATCTGTTAATGTAAATTATATGAAAAAGATTATTATACCATTGCTGAATATTTAGCAGATAAGAAAACTTAGAATTAACTGCTCCTCATGTCAATCTCTTATAAATATAATGTATCATCACTGTAATTATTATATAATTTGATTTTAAAACGAGGACATAAGACAAGCCAGCTGAGTTTCTTGTTTTCTATTTCTATTCCCGAAGAATTTATAAGTTTTAGACTTTTAAAATGTTAAGATGTATTATTAGTGAAGATTTTGTGTAAATTACTTGAAATATGTTGTATTACGCTATACACTATATGTTCAACATGTCAAAAAACATTACGCGCATTGTAAGTTTTCACCAAAAACTCTGCTAAAACCCTTTGACTTATAACAAAACCATGTATGACCCCATATTCCCCTTGTCCATGTCCGAAATGACATGTTATGTCTATCTTTTAAGGATAACATTACTATTTCCATGTAGTAAGGTTTAAACGGATGGCGTATTAACCCTTATCAAATTAAATATGTTAATCTATATATAACACTTTTTTTGCACAATTAGAAAACTCTTTATATAGTGCCATTGAATATCTTGGAAGTTATCGCAAAATTAAAATTAGCAGCGAAATTGTAATTGATGTAAAGCGAGAGTGAGGGGGGAGCGGGGAGCGGCGAGATTTGACGGCTGACTTTATCAAATCGGGCCACTTAGTCAAGCATTTATGTGTTAATTGTGATAAATACCAGCGGGCAAAATGTTTCCTTAATGCAATTGCATAGATTCTGTTTCAATACAGATTTTTTTGTTTTTACAGGTTTTTAGCTTATATTCCTGTATTGAAAGTTTGAAGTTTATTATTAATAATTTTGTTACATATTACGCTCTTCCCCCTGAGTGAAGACGACAAGTGCGCCGGGTAGCTAGTATTGTAACAAATCTGCGTATAATTTAGTCCGCGTTGGTTAAATTCAAAAAGAAATACTACACACACCACCACGCGTTTGTCACAAACATCATATAACTTTTGTTTTTACAATCTGTGGTCAAATTCAGAAGGGATTAATAGTAGGCAGCTTTAATCCTACTTAATGTCGAGCGTGACTATATCGGTCGGGTTTCGAGCACTGGGCGATAAAATTATTGGAGGGGTTTTTACTTTACCTTCGGAACTCTGCAAAGTTAAAAAGGAATGCTTTTAGCGTTGTATTACAGGTATAAAACAAAGAGCTGTTACATTAGTCCCTTCTTTCTCCCAAGCTAAAACACTATGACTACAACTGGGCCTAAAAGAACCGTCTCGAGAAAACACTAAATATGCACCCATTCTGTAAAATATGACTTTAGTTTGGGGTTTTGACACCATCGTGAGAAAAGATAGTCGAAGTTTTTCCATAATTATTGAATTTCGTGTTTATAAGTGAAATTAGTCAATTTTGGTGGCATTTTGTTCGGTGAAAGAGCACAAATAAAATAATCGTGAAGAAATTATCGAATCGTGTATTTCCGCGTTGCCACCAAATCCCACTACATGAGCTTGAGTGATGAGGCCACACGCTTTTCCCAAGACCCTGACATGACATGACTTATGACTAATTATAATTGAATCCAGATTTTGGTAAATTTGATGCAAATTTCTATTTGACTAATGGCAAAATACCAACTAACGTGAATGCCAATACCTAAAGAAAGAAGACAGACTTTAGTTTACATCAAAAAAATCTATTTCAATCAATTCTAGATTAACAAAATGCTCTTTTTCAAGCAAATAAACGAGTAACTAAAGCAATATAAAAATGTTTAAACAACAAAAATCTATTTTTGTGACAAGCTTATATTTGTAAGCGCTATTCAGTGGCAGACTGGAGAAGAACTTGAAAAGAAATTCAAGACGTACCAAACACGACAGGATATTTTAGGAAATGAAGCAGTTCCTAAGGCCACTTTTCAGTTCGATCTAGATATTAGACCGATTGAACTGATTGTTCATAAATAGGTATTGTGACATGGATCACAACATGAATAAACATTCAGTTTAATCGGTCAGTAAGAAGTAGAACAAATGCTACTTGCAAGATTCTTCTCAGACAACAAAATGAAAATTTGGGTTTCCAAATTTCCAACAAAAAAAATGTTGCTCGGGATTGGATATGTGCCCGGTTGCCGATAGGCTTGCCACCTATCACATTGTGGGACTTAGTGTCTTCGGCTAGTCGTGGGTGCCCTGGTTGTGCCTCTGCCTACTCCTTCGGGGATATGGGCGTGAAGATACTTCTCAGACAAAAATACGTATACGTTTCAAGTTAAATAAAAGTTTTTGATCAATAAATTTGTATTTTTCTTAGTCATCGCATTACGTGTGCACGGCTGGAACAAATTTCGCAAACTATATTTTTGTTATGTTAATAATTTTCACAAAGTTCACACGTAAGAAAATAATATTTAATTTAGCAAAACTTTCGTCGAGCAGAAGACGTCCCAACTCACTCAACTCATTATCTATTGTGTCAGCCTGAAAACATTAAAACATCACAGCATTTTCTCGTGTGTTTATAAAATTAGCAATACGAATTTTCTCATTGTGAAAAGTTGATGTCGCCTATACTCAATACTGATGGTAGTGATCCGTTGCCAAAATATATCTCGGCACATGGAAAAATCCTAAAACAAACGAGAATGTTTTGCGGACCAGTTTTAGGATGTAAAACCTACCACCTACTCAGATGTCACTAACAAAGTGACATCTGAGTAGGTGGTAGTTTCGCAGCGACTCGCCCGGATTGGTACCACCGCCTTACCTATGCCTGCCGCTATAACGTCATGACGTGTTCCGGTTCGGAGGGTAAGGTAGCCGGTAAACTTACTTTTGGTCGAGGCCTAACATCCCGACCTCAGGTTGGCAACGCTCCATTACCATCTTTGGTGTCTCTAGGCGGCGTGAATTTCTTACCATCAGGAAATCCATATGCTTGTTTGCCTTCCTATATCATAAAAAAAAGAAAACAATTCTTCAATTTCGTCCCAAATAAAAAATACTTTGGACGCCATTTTTAAAGTCGCACGTGACACAGTCAAAAGTCTAACAATTTGAAGCTTGTCTATTCGTAACTGTTCAAAGTAATTCGCAAAAATACCAAAGGATGGATTGTACAAATTACATTAAAGCGAAGAGTAAATACTCAAAAAATACTCTTCACAAAAATTTGATATCTCTATCAAGAATCCACGTCCAAAGTCGGTGCCAGTAATGCAGTGAAAAATCAAAAGGTCCGAAGCTTGACTGTTCGCAAGTTCACAAATAATCAGCTGACGAATCAAATGACGCGGCATTGTATTGGATATCAAATTAAAGAGTGAATACTCGATTAATAGCTAAAACAAATACTTGATTAATAAATACAATCCGATGTATGATGATGTGTGATTGGTCGGCGGCAAGCGCGGGGATGGGGTGCGATCAATACGCGGAGTTACATAACATGGCGTCCGTCGCCTCGGGACCGGCACGCACCGTTCACACTCGAATAGAGTGCAACCGACCAACTCATGCCACTTATTAGTTCGCCTTTGGCCACCATTTCGCCCATCTGTAACCGAAAACCACTAGCTGTTGCCCGCAGCCGTAGCTTCGTCCGCATTTTGAAATTTATTATATATTTATTTTATTTTAAATTTGGTAAGAAAACTCATATTATCCTGACTGCCATCGGCAATAACTTTTTAACAATGTATATAAAACTAGCAGTTTTGCGGAGCTTCGCCTGCGTAACTTGGCTTCTACTATACCGTTTTGGATGAAACAAAGCCTATGTCACTCGTGGATAATGTAGCTTTCGAATGGTGAAAGAATTTTTAAAATCGATCCAGTAGTTTTTGAGCCTATTCATTACAACCAAACAAACAAACAAAGTTTTCCTCTTTAAAATATTAGTATTAAGTATAAAGTTTTGTTGATTATAATAATTTCCTAATTTCCATTAAACTTTGCCAGTATTTTTATTCAAAACAAACATTTTAGACATTAATCCTATATAAAAATGAACTTTGCAACAAAAGTCCAACACTAACGTTATGAATGATACAGCAAAAACATTGTAAGGTTACATAATTTCAACGAAAATATACAACAATCACATTAATAAAAGAAACATTAACGTTAATTATAATGACAGTAAATCAGTCAAATACAGGTATTTTAAATTAAACTTGTACTGCTGCATCTGTTACGACAAAATTAGATCTCTACAATTAAAGGTAAGAAGTATATTTGATTTCAAAGTTCTGATTAATTTTAATGCAACATAAAATGTTAAAGTTTTAGGAAGAAGTGTATGTTAAAAAGTGTGCTTACAATAAAATTTCACAAGTCTCAAAATAAACAGTATAATTCTAAGGTAATCTAATAGCCGAATGGGATTATCCTCTAAATGTTCCAGATCGGAATAAAACTACAAATTCTATTTAACTTTGAATTCGGGTAAAATACATCAAATACTTGCAAAGTCAGTAATCCTCGAGCAACTGACCTCGGGCCTTGCCGTAACTCCTTATAGCAATGTTATTTCAATAATACAAAATACCAATGCAAAAAGTCAACCTTATTGCATACACAAGAAAGTAGCCGTTTGACCAGTATTACAAATCGTACGATTTAACTGGAATTTAAACGACCTTTTCGCCTTTAGTATATTCGAAACCGTGTTTAAAATATACGACCTGTTAATATATATACAGGGCTACTTTCAAAAGAGTGGCCAAATTTTAATATAAGGGAGTAAAGACTATAATAATAACTCATTTTAAATATTAATTGGAAAATTGTAATATTTACTTGTTAGGACATTCATTTAAAATAGTCCGCGTTAATACTTCAATTCAAATTCAATGCTCCGTCGTACCTAGTACAAGTCGTGACGTCACTAACCTGCGTATGCGATTGCGGTCGGCGTTTGCGTTATAATTTACTAGCGCCCCGCCCCGGCTTCGCACGGTTATAAAATACACATATAAACCTTACTCTTTAAGGTTTACGTGTATATTGGCCACAAAAATGTTTCTTAATTTGAATTTAGAATATAACTATTGACGTATTATTAAATATGGAGTGGACGCTTGATCCAAAATCAGAATGTTGTATGTAATATGTCAGAACTCAACAGACGAATATTAAAAAAGGAGAAACGATATGGCCAATAAATATTGCCAGGTGAATCATAAAAACTAATTAAACCCAAAGTTCGCATCCTGCTCCATGGCTGTCAATAATAAAATAATGAACTTTATATATAGTTGAGAAAGCTTCGAACAACAGGAGTATACAAATTTTAAAGGATGGAAACCAAACTCGCTTTTGATTATATTTCGCTTTTATCGCTTTTGTGTATTTGATGTACACAGTACAACGACTGAATGTCCGGGTGAAATCTTGAAAGTTGATATTGATCCACTTCCCGTTTAGCGATTGAGCTGAAATTTTGCATGCATGTGTAAATTGGATGGCAATGCAAAACTATTTTAACATGAAGGTGATCTGATGATGAAACAGGAAAGGCGGGAACTCTTAAAATTCCAACATTACATAATTTCGAGTTTGGGGTTATTTGATACGTTTTGAATAGTAGAAACTTCTCAACTTTACTGTTCGGAATAGCTCTTACAAATAAAAGCTTGCGGTAAAAATATATGTTTTATTAATTAAAAACTATTCAATTTTTTTGGACTCTATATCTACATATATGCACTCGTTTTCTTTAATTAACTGTGTCAAATTTAATACTTCTTCGACCTAAAAAAATAGGTTTATAAGTTTTATTGCCCAACAGATATATATTTCTGTTATTTTTATTTTAAAAAGTAACAGAGTTGTATTTTAGGATGGTTGACCTCGCGCCCATTAGAGCCAACTAGTTCGTTTACAAAAACAAGGTCGAAACTCTTTGTCGCGCTTACACTGACACTTGTGCTAACTTACACTTTAACCTTCACTTCTAACGTTTGCCTGGGGCCAGCCGACATTTACTACAAGCTTTTCAAGATATTTCTATTTTGTCATATTATATTACTATTCAAAAGATTATTACTTATCGAATTATCTGGTATCGAATGCAAAAACTAATAAGATCTATAAAAGCATGTTGCTGCTGATTGGTCAGTAATAACATTGCCTATAAACAGACTAAAGATAATACATACAGCCAAGACTGCAAAAGAATCATCTGATTCATAAATTTTTCAACCAAAAGTACAATACGCGCTAACTATAAATTGTGTAGGCAAAACTTTGTCTGTAATATCGCACCCGAAACAAATATTAAAATCAATTGCAAACAGACATGCTTCACTCTAAAATATTTATTTAAATAACAAAAAACTCGTGTTGTTTCGCTTACATTAAAATTTTAAACATTTTGATTCAGATTAGTGCCTGACACAGGACATTTCAAAGTGGACACGTAAGCAAATGCCAATAAAAATTCGCAGCTTTAAAAATATTTTTTTCTGCACAGATATACAGGTGTTTCTAGATTTGGTATGTTTACTTTGAATGTGAAATATTAAATAGATCGTCACATATTCCCCTAACAAAGTTATATTTCAACTATAAGTTAAATAAAAAACAAGGTGTTGCTGGTGTAAGATTTACGAACACTCGGGAGCGACGTTTGAGCTCCGTACCTCGTTTGCAATATTTAACAGCCGGAGGCCGGAGCTGATGTCAGTAAACGATACGCTGAACAATGATCAACGTTATTTATTCCAATTGTATGGTACCACTCTTTTATTATTTTTACAAACATTCATTTAACTTCCATGTTAATACTAAGGTTGTATAAGGTCAGCTTAAGCTAACATTTCTCATTATTTTCAATTTTTTTAGTTAACCGCCGATGACAAAAGAGGGGTATTATATGCATAACGCGTCTGGGTGTGTGTGTGTCTGTGTGTGTTTTTTTTAGAATTTTAGAATTATTTCATATGAAATTGACTTTCATACGATTTTCGCGTTTCATCTTTCATAAATTTAAATACCGACAGCATAACTCCAATCTCGACAGTTGCTCTATACCCGACAGGGGCGATCATTTACGTGATTATTGATTTTGGGTGCATATTCAAGTTACGCTTTATATGTTATACCTACGAGTATATGTCACAAAAGAAGACTGACACCCAATACAGTGTTTTTTTTTACCAAAAAAAGTGACATCGTGAGTTTTATACATAAAGCGATCGGCTATTCTATTTGAAATGTAAGAGTAAAACTCCCAGATCTCAATCTCTAATGGTTTTTATAGAAATGCAATTTGAATATCATTTGACCTTTGGCTTTAAATAATGAAAAATGTTATTTAAAAAAAGTACATTATGTATAGCAAATTACAACAATAACAGGAGAATAGAGTCATATTTAGCGCATATTATTTCAGTATAATTTATAAAAAAATATTAGTTACGATACTAACAACGAATTTTGCGATTTTATATTTTATTTCTAGGCTGAAGTAGAATATCTGACTAATACAGGAAGGTTATTTTCAAAGTCAATTTTGTCATTTAAACGTGTAGTTCTCTTACTAGTGTTTGGTCATTTGGTGGTAAAGTTTGAATGTCAAAATATGATTTGATTAGATATTTTGGAATTTTGATAAATACTTACTTGATTGTTGAAGATTTTATGTTTATGTTTGTTTAATAAGTTCCAGTGAAGTTGTCACTTTGAAATGCCACCAAAAACCATTTTGAAATAAAACAAATTTAGGGCTATTTGAACAATATAAATTGACATAATAAGTGTCTAAATCAATGTATTTTTCGTAAATTAGATTAAGTAAAAGAAAACAATGATAATGGCTAGTGGTCGCCCGTTGGTCAAAATCCGACCGTAATAAATTTTAATATCTTGTTGATAAGAACGCCCTCTTCATTTCTCAAGACCAACTACTAAACTATATGAATAGTTAGTGCACCATCTGCGATCTTTTATCGTTATCATCAATATATTTATGTATATTGTGTAAATATATTGATGTGTGGATAATGTATTATTTATTGATTTAATGTAATTTATAAACATTAGTATTGAAAAATATAAGCGTTCTGAACTTCTCCTACACATGTACTAAGTAAAAAGGATCCAAAGTTTTGGCATCACGTATTAATATGTAGATGACGTCGTGTATGCATTTAAACGGTATGGAAATGAATAAGCACTTCTAAAAATAAATCAAGTAAAAGAGAAAGAGAAATTTAAGCATAAAACAAATTGAAAGTTTCTGTATTTTATTGAAAAATACATGTATTTCTCTTGCAATTCTCAACCCTAGCGAGGTCGTCAACAAGCGTAAAACTTATGCATTATTAAGTATAACTCAAAAACTATCAGTAGGATTTTGATAAAATTTATGTGGGACCATTGGTACTAATATTTCGAAAAAAGAATTATCAAAACGCGACATGCTACCTAATTAATGAAATAATTGGAATAGGCGTTAGAAGTTTGACTGTCCTTAATCATAGATAATTATTATTCTCTTTTTTAAATAGCTTTCTAGGTTCCACATCTTGTTTCCTATTTCCTCCACCCTTTTTAAAGCAAAATCTGACAAAGTAATACTCCCAATCGTCAGATGCAATATTAAACCTGATAAAACCGTACGTGACCTACGTAGTACTGGCGAGGAAGTGGGTCAGCGGGAGCGGAGAGCTGGAGGCCATTAATTGAAAATCTATTCGCCATTTTCAACAGAACAAAACGATTCCATTTTAATGCAGGTATAACTATCAATTTGTTTGTGTATCCGTTCACTTTTATTTAAATTAATGAACATGATCCTAATAAATTCAACAGATTCTCTAGTGGTTTAATTAAGGTTGACATGTTATTTTTCATAAGCACTATGACCGTGACTAGGTTGTGGAACTCTGCCCGGATCAACACACGCCAATACTTTGTCTCGTTATCGATATATTTCGATTTGGACGTTAGGATCCATTGTAATTTTTAGAGTATGCGAAATATTTCGTCGTAGTACATACGTATGCTTGTGTACCTCCTAATAAACCATGACTATAAAAATAGGTATTTCATTGTTGCACCTACTCGAATTTCAGGCACTGTGTTCTTTCAATATAATATAAACTAGAAAACGTTATTCCAAACAGTATAAAAGCGTTTAGAAAGCGTTACTTTTAGTGATTCAAATAAGGAACTGTTAAAAATAAATCTACGCTTTTCGTAGACACAAAGGCTTTCGTAACCAAGCTACAGCGGCTACGGCATTATGACGCCGCGAGAAACGTTCTACGGAAGTCCTACAACTCTACATTCAAACGTTTTTATTCACATAAAAAAACTTTTTCAGCAAGTATATACCAATTGTAAAAATCGGAATAATAGTACGCAAACCCATACTAGTGCAATAAAAGTATTTCTACTCCTATAATTGATAACAAAACATTGTATGTAGGGCATATTATGTACAGACGTAAAAATACATCTGATAACACTACAATTACAAATTTAAAATTTCTTTATAAACCCCGACAAAACCTACATGTAATGTACATAAAAACCATCTCGATCAAGGCAGCTTTTAAACAAAAAAACGCATCGAAATCGGTCTATCTTTTCAAAAGTTATGATGCCACAGACAGACACATGAAATTTATTACACCCTACGTTATCTGTAGGGGATTAAAATACTGTAAAAAAGTGAATTCTGAACATTGAGGAAATTAAAAACCAACAGGTGCATGCGACTAAAAATGAACAGCAAAATACATTTTCAGCATATTTAGAAATTTTGTCTGTCTGTCTTTATCTTAACCGCGATTCACGCAGAATCTACTGAACCGATCGTAACAAAATTTGCCAGGTAGGTGGTCTATGTTCCGAGGAAGGTTATATGGTACTTTTTGTCCCGCTTACTAAAAGGTATCAACGATTTGAATTGAACTCTCTTCCTCACTGCCCTTAGTGAGGAAGAGAGGTAAACGTCTAAATATAAGTTGGGCTTTAAGTCACTAACGCGTAGTCGGATTCAGATTTTAGTGATCCTTTTTTTTGTTTTGTAGTATGTGCTTTACAGATTGTCCCGTGTTTTTTTGTGATAAATTCCAACCATAATATAATTGCGAAAAGTTTATCCTTCTTATAAGATTGATGTCTGTACGCAGTTGGGAATTAAGTCGCGGTTGCAGGTAGTATATAATATGTATGATTATTATATTTATATATTGAAGATGTTTCAAAAAATGGTATTTGGGATCAATATAATAGTGTTTGACCGCCTCGTTGGTCGAGTGGCTATCTTACTCGCCTAACTACATCGACCAACCGCGAGGCTCGGGTTCGATTCCCGACGGGGGCAGGCATTTGTGTGATGAGCATTTAGATGTCTGCATTTCCGGGTCTGGGTGTTTATTAAATTTATTCTGGTATCTATGTAAGTATTTCTATGTATTAGTATCGTTGACTAACACCCATAACACAAGCATTTAATTTGCTTACTTTGGGGTTAGATTCAATTTGTGTGACTTGTCCAGGGGATATTTATTTAAAAAATAATAATAATAATAATTTGGCAGAACCCTTTACCGTGTTCTGACTGCAGTGGTTGAATAATACTGCAATATGATTCGATCAAGAAGATTAATCCGCTAGTGGTGATGGGGACCTCATATTCCCACAACAATAATCCGCTACACCAGCGGTCGGCAACCCGCGGCCCGCCGATGTCTTACTTGCGGCCCGTGAATGTCTTGAAAATATGAATATAAATTCATGAACGTTCAGCGCTTGACTGTATAATATACGGCGTAAAGTGTAGATTTAGATTTAAGAACGCGCTTCTCTCCGCCCATTTACATTTTTTCTATGGGACGGACGTGACCAATTATACGTAGATATATTTGGCTTCTAAGGTAAATATTACAAGTGTGGCCCATCTTTAGTTTATTTTGCCGCCTTGTGGCCCGTGCCTGCCAAAAGGTTGCCGACCGCTGCGCTATATCATTGCAACCCCAACAATTTAATGTATTTTATTCACAGTGGGGATCCATTAACGTAATGGTACAACATTAGACTCGCCGTTCCAACAGTGATCGCTTCCACTCACCTATAATGAACGGTAATCTCGCTCCCATGTCGTCTATAGACCGCGTGTGGTCATTGGATTATTCTTATATATAAAATTCTTGTCACAATGTTTGTTCCCGTACTCCTCCGAAACGGCTTGACTGATTCTCATGAAATTTTGTGAGCATATGGAGTAGGTCTGAGTATCAGCCAACATCTATTTTTCATACCCCTAAGTGATAAGAGTGACTCAACCCAAATTTTATACTAAAATCACGATAAAAAAGTAGCAGAACAACGTCTGCCGGGTCAGCTACTCAAATATATAACACAAGTGTTTAAATGGATGCCCACATTCTGTTAATTAAAATTTACCCGTGTTGGTCCGAGCTCCTTTGCAGAATAGACTATCTGCCTTCCTGTGCCAGGCAGCTCGAAAAAGGCGAGCATAGGCTTACCGTAACTACCAACGTGGTAGAGTCTTGCAGCGACTCGCCTGGATTGGTACCACCGCCTTACCTATTCCTGCCGCCATAATGTCAACGCTTCACGATGACGTGTTCCGGTCCGGAGGGTAAGGTAGCAGGTAAACTTACTTTTGCTCAACGCCTGACATCCCTGCCTAAGGTTAGCAACGCACCATTACTAACCTTTGGTGTCTCCAGGTGGCGTGAATTTTTTACCATCAGGAAATCCGTCTTGTTGTTTGCCTTCCAATATCATAAAAAAATATATAAGATCAGCGGGTTGCTGTCGTTATGTAACACGCAAGAACACGCCTAATTTGTGCAGCCGCTTGACTTTATACACGTGGACCGTACAGGCACAGTAAATGTAAGTAGACAGCTTGGTGAAACTGCCTTCAAGTTTTTTATACTAGTTACTATGCAACAATTCGGAGTTTACGCACTTTCCAGGGTTCGCTCTATTGATATTCTCTCTACCACATCATAAACTTTGTGCTAAAGGCAGTTTGCAATATCGAAGGTTTGTAACGTAAAAAGACACGTTTGTTATTAAAGTACTTGTCATTTTTCCAATCCTAATAACAATTTACAATGCTATAACAACAATTAATGATGCGTATTCAATTGAATATACATATATGAATGATGTTATATTTAGGATGCAAGTAGAACTGTTACAGTGTACGTACGTAGGTTTGCCGTTATTTATGAAGACGAATGAAATAAAAACTATTTAACTTAGATTCTAGTACTCACGTTCTCCTCGACAGTCTTCTTGATTTTGGCGCTGGCCTCGCTAACTTTGGCTCCGGCCTTGTTCACCGCCGAGTACAGGAAGTTGCCCAGAGACTTCGCCCCGGCGACCGCCTTCGTCGTCACTGTCACATAATTAACATTTTCACTTATACGTCTCGTTAGTTTAAGGGTCGGAGTACACGCCTAACGGAGAAAATCGGCGACATTCGGATCTGAGTTTCTAAAAGGAGATAAATATTAACGACTATAGGTAATTCTAGGACTGGGTACTTATAAAAAAATGTGAGGAAGAGTTTAATTGTTGTACCTGGTGAGCAGAACATAATGTGTTATTGTTGTATACAAGCAAACGAATCTATAAAAAAGGATAAGAAACAATTTTAAAACTTCAAACAAAACTTACTTTAAACTATTGTTCATTTTGAACTACATAACCTACATTTTCTAAAAAAACATTTTCCAGGAATAAGTATAATTAAAACTACATAATACAAACTTCTTGGTTTCTTAGTTCCAAAAAACCATAAAAACAATTTAACTGTCATATAAAATATATGTGTTAATATATGTACGACTTCTCCGAGTATTCAAGACTAAACTGGTACCAGTGTGTGATGTGTAGGTACTCTACACGACTACGACTATCTAGGGAAAATACTGTGCCTCCTCTGAAAAATGACAAAACTGAAAATTTAATACATTACAGAACAAAAACATAAAAGCAACCATTCGTAAGCAAAAACAACTTGTATCTTGAATATAGGAACCAGGCATAAATCTGCATGTTTTTGTTATTTGACAATATATTAAACAGCTGTGCTATTGAGTACCCTAAAACAAAAGAGAGTATCTTCACGCCCATATCCCCGAAGAGGTAGGCAGTGGCACAACCAGGGCACCCACGACTAGCCGAAGACACTAAGTCCCATAATGTGATAGGTGGCAAGCCTATCGCCAACCGGGCACATTTCCAATCCCGACCAACATTTTTTTTATTAGAAAATTGGAAAAATTTAATTTTCTTTTTGTTGGCCGACCCGGGATTCGAACCCGAGACCTCACGCAATCAAGTCCAACACCCGGACCGCTAGACCACAGAGGCGAAAACAAAAGAAATGATACAAAAAGATACAACTGGTAGACGTTTAGCCAGAGTACCTACAAATATTGTACAGGGTATATAATTCCTGCTTTTTTTAAATGTTATCATAACTTTTTACGAGTAAGATTTTTCTTAGTCTATGTGCACTCTCTAGTGCCAATTTTGGGAGACATCGTATATAAAAATACCTATAAAAATATAAAATATCGAAACATAACGTTTTTAAGTTAGACCACTCAAGAATACCTACATTTGAATGGGACAACAACAAATGAAAATAAATTCTCATTTATCTCACTCGCCACTTCACTTCGAGTTTTTAATACTGAAGTGTTTTACTGGAGCGTTATTCTTTTCAATTAGTATTTAAGTGCATATTGTTATTTATAGTTAGAATTATTTTTCACTGAAAACGTACATATCGAGGGTAGGAGTAGGGATCGTAGGGATTTGAGGCTGGTTATAACCCCTCGAAGGTAGTGCTTGGCTACCTTTCCCATTTCCCATTCTACCAGCTACCCTAATCTCCAATACGGAACACTACAATAACAAAACAGACAATGGCAGCAGGAATGTTAATGCGGTAGCAAACCAGAAAAGCTGCTGCACAACACGCTACCACTTAGTTATGACTGACTGAAATTATCTAGTAACCTTAATTACTAGGTTACTGATGGCACGCGATGGTGTCGTTACCTCCCAAGTGGGAACTTTAGGTAGTGTTGTCACATGTAAAAACGTGACAATTTATATTGATTCCCGAGTTTTTCCTATATTCGTGTTCTGGTCGCGGAGGTGGGTGGTAGGAACGTCAGTTGGGTTTGTCACATTCTGTGTCGTTTGAAGGATTATTTGCCACAACAGTCACACTGCTTACGCGGAATTTTCAAAATAAAGGCTTATTTTACATCTGAAATCTTTTTCTTTGTTTGCCTTTGTTAATTGTACAACGCATTTCTGTAGCAAAACAAAAGTGGTAACTGGCACGGGCCCTATGCTTAAAAATAAATACATTGTCTCGAACCACGCCTGAAACCACACCACGGCGGAAACTTAAATCTTATAAAAACTAACATCCCAAATGCGGATTTTATTAAACATAGAAAGGCCTGTGATAGTTTTACGACGAGCCCCGCTCTTACTTAATCCGGCACTGACCACTCTTCTGTCGTAAAAAGTCTTGATAGTTAACATTTGAACTCTGAAGCGTAAGCATTCAGTCGATTTACTGTGAAGTAATGAAGCCTGAAGCGTAAGCCGATAAACCCTCTGACGTCAGAAGTTATTTCAATAAGTCGAGTCACCGTTTATTTACACATGCGATTGAAGCAGGAGAGAGAATGTAAAAGTTAAAGAGATATGAGTATCGAATTTGACGAAATTAAAGTTTATATGATGTACTTCAGTAATCTAGTTTTATATATGGAAATGCATTAGAAACCTTAGAAACTAAATGGCGAGCGTTTTTTAATCCGGCTCTGCCAAGACCAATACTGTCTAGCTATTTTTGGTTATAACTATGTACCATAACCCTTTTAGGAAATAAAGTAGCAAAAAGCATGCAAAAGCAATAAAATTAAAATAATTACTAACACTCCTGCATATCAGGCACTTCGATGGCGTCTACTGTGAATATTTTTTTACTTTCTTGACCTGAAACTGTGCAGAAATAAAAATATACTAGCTATCTACTGAACAAAACAAAATGTGCACGGGAACTAGCAATGAAATGATCTATCATTTCACAAAGATTTTACTCACAGACTATCCACAAACTAAAATGATAACACTTATTCTTATTCTTACTTAACTCCACAAATGCGTTGTATAGATTTTTTCACATTGACATAAAACTACTATTTTTTTTTAATTTCAGATTAATAACTTGCAAAATAGCATTAAGTGTCTGTAATATATCTTCCAACTACCCCGCGTTTGATTCGGCTTAGATTCGACTTTGTTTGCATGACACTAAAAGGTGAACTTACCCATAACTAGCTGAGAAAAAACAGCTAAGCAGTACTACTATTTTGTAATTCACAATCCCTAAATTTCACCGAATGTCAACAGTTTTTAAACTGTAATAAAAATCCCTCCAATTTCACTATGACGTCGAGATTTGATAATTCTTATTTTGAAAGGCAGATCGTAATTCTGGTCTTGTTTGAATTTGATCACGATCCGACCAGTAATTTTTGAGTTAAACATGATACTGCCTAAATCTAATCATAACGTCTTTGAGGTACATGAAAATTTATGCAACATTAAGTACAACTTAAAAACATTAAGCTCAATTTTTGTGAAATGTATATGAGTCATTTTCAAATTTTTTGGACCTATGATGAAATTGACTTGTCCTCAAAATTTAGACAAAAAAATAATACTGATAAATAAATTAATTCTTAATAATTGAGTTGGGATGGGCGTCCTTTGCAACTTTAGGCACAATTTACATGTGTTATTTTAATGTTTTTAATTACGCTTAAATGCCATAGTCCCTCTTACTAACTAAGATTATCATATATGATTTATTTAGTAACAAATCGTTAAAGAACATGAAACTGTAGCAAACTAATTTTATGGTCCAGTAAATTAACCATTTGGTAACAAACTGTATGGTAACGTAATATCAAGATGATGATTTTCTTTAAATTTTGAACTCAATCTAATGCGATGATGTTGGCAGCACTGACTCGATTCTGATTGGCTAATAAATATTGTCATGGGATGTGTTAGATAGAGATAATGAGTATTTTAGTGCGCTTGTCCGCGGTGAAAAGCTGTTTTAGAGTTTGGTTATCAAAAAAGAATTTTGCGATTTGTCAGTTATGTATAAGACCACCTCGGAATCAAAACCAATCTTCCCGAAGGAGATCCATCAAATCCCGGTCCTCCCTGTACCGTACGACAGTACGTGAAAAGAATGGTGGTTGGTTTTATTTACTTACATGCTGAATCTATTTCCAAAGTCTGGCATCTACATCTACTAACCAACGCTGTCAACATGGATCGGCTTGAACTTAGCCGCTATACCTCGCGACAATATTTGACAAATATAAACAGTTTATAATATATTTGCAACTAAGAACTATATTGTCAAGTATGCAGCACGATGGGGTGGGTCACTCCCCCCAAAAAATATGCAGTGTTCTATGTGTAACAAGTGTCTTAGGATAGCATACGTCGTAAAATATTGTTTTAAAACATTTTACAACATTTGAAGACAGCTTGTTTTTTTAATAAAAAATATATTTTTTTTCTTTTTTAGTTTGTGATATCGATTTCTAATTTTTTTTAATTTGTATCCTAATGGGTTAACGCAGAAGATCTAAACAAATTGAATGCAAGACAGAAGCAACAGCCAGAAATATGTACATAATGCGTGTTTGGATTGGGAAATGTAAAATCTTTGTGAAAAGTAATTCTATAAAAATGTCAGTCACATAGTATCTTCTTAATGTTAGGTACAGTGAGGCTGGGATCACACGAGTAGGGATTGCCTCATTTTGACTAAGCAGTCAAGTAGAAGAAAAAAATTTAACGGGTTTGAAGAGTTTTGATTAACAATAAATTATTGTAATAACAAATTCTTTTCGTCTGGCCTTAACCTGCACTGTAACACTTTCCTATCAGTCTTGGTAACATAATTCAAGGTTGAAGTAATTCTTAACGTTGGCTACAAAACGAAAAAAAAAAGTAAACCTATGTAGTTAGTGTCAAAAAACTAATTCCATGATACTACTACTAGACACTAGTTAATTTTAAAACTGACTAAAACGGGAAATGAACTTCAAAATGTATATCTACAAAATAAAACAAATCTATGATTAATAAGCCACTTGTGCAATTTCACTATATTTTAGCACATTTAGTAATTGATTACACTAATTAAGTCATCTTAATTCAAAAGCTACAACGGTCCGAAAACTCCTGATTAGCGGAAATAATATAACGAAAATTATTTGAGCTACATGTATTTATATGTATTTACTTTTTTTTACATGTATTTATATTTATTCGGCAAAATTATTCATAATACTGTGAGATTCCGCCAAATTAAAATATTTACGGTCCAAGGTATAATTACTATGATTTTATTTAGAAGATTGATCATCGAATAAGTATACTAAAATACAGCGTAACGTACAAGTGACCGTTTTCACATTGAAATTCTAAAAATTTACTAAGTAGGATGTTGAAGCATGCATGAACTTTAGTTTATTCGTTAGTTTCATATGTTACTTACCATTCCCGACCCCGGCCGGCTGCTCCTCTGTGGGTGTACCACCGCCGGAAGCAGGTCTGCTGTCTGCGCCACCGGTTGCACTGAGAGACACAAACAATTCAGTTAAAACTTAACAGAATGGCAAACCTAAACACTAGCTTCACTCCCTACAAGACTCCATGTACCATTGAATGAAGTAGTTGAACATAATATAGCTGAAGCTACAGATTTTGCTTAGGCGAAAATCACACTGCATCGCACGCCGAGGAGTTTAGCTTTTTACTGAAAAATCTCGGATTTGTATATAAAAACCGCAAGTATAACGCACTGCAACCACATCTGTGTGCGTTGATAGTTTAAGGTTAAAATCTGCATCTCCGTACACGTAGCGGTGTGCGGCGCATGTGATATCAGCCTTAGATCTAATATAATAATAATAGGTAGGCAAATCCTATACGTGTCATCGAACACATGCACTCTAAGGAAACCATTTAATTCTCGTTAACTAAAAGTTACAAAATAATAAATAGATAATTTCCCTAAGATAAGTTTTTTTTTGTTTTGTATTTTAATACCACTGATCTGTCAAAATAATTTAAATACCATTTAGTTTACGCAAGTGAAATTATGTTAAAGTAGAGACTAGAAGTAAGGGTACACGTAGAGCACATGTGTCTGAGAGTACACGACTCGCCCTATACACAGAGTATCTTTAAGACGAGGGACCTGTTGAAGGAGAGTACTCAGTATTCAATTCTAAGTCCAAATATCTATAAAACATATGAACTTAATTTTCTATTCAATCATCCCGTAAAATACTGTGATCATATCCACCAGTCACGCTATCAAACAAAACGAAACCTTGACCATGCGAAAAGAACTACCCCGCACTCCTCTTACCCTTTCTATGCATCGGCACCCGGCGCCAAGCTGTTTCCTTTAACTTTTAGACTTAAGTACGCTACAAAGCATTCTAACGGGGAAGAATTAAATGTGGGTATTCCAAATGCTTTTATAGTGTAAGATAATTTATTCCGTTTAATGTCAATCGCGTAGAAGACAATATTCGTTAACGTACATCGCTCTGTATCAGTCGACAATGAGCAAATTTCGACAATTTTTTGCCAGTCCTAAGCCAGGAAAAAAGTTCGAAGGAAAAATGAAACAGTATTTTCATTATAATAATGGCAGCACGCCCAGCTTCGCACTGGTGGACAATTTGTGATTGAAATAACGTTACCTATGTTCATCAGCGATATTGTCTGCTCCTAATGATAAAAATATCGTATGAAATTGGTCCTGTAATTTCGGAGCCTATTAAATACAAACCAAAGAATAAAATCTTTCTCCTTTTACACTATAGCGCAGATGATATACCAACAGAATCTCCATTTACCGGGTCTTATTTTATTTCTAAGTCATACAGGAAACTATTGAAATTCCCATATAAAATTTCAACCCAATCGGTTAGCCATTTAGAAGTTACGTGAAAAAGGTACCTAAGTATGGAAGGTTAATTTTTACCACCCGGTGTTAGAGCACCTGGTCGTAAAAATTAACCAGTTATCCCGTGGGCATGAAGCATTATCACGCTATAAAAAGTATATGTATGTAGTGTATGTTCGTCAAGGAAGCCACCAAAGTGGTAACAGACGTCTACAATATAAATTGTTCAATATATTTCATATATAAACCGTGCACGTCGCCAATCCCTGCCAGTCCATTGGACTCCAATTCTGGGCCGAAAAAGTACCTCAGACCGGGTTGGGACGTTCCCTGAAGGCGACGCGTACCGATCCACCCTAGTCGGTGTGAAAGATGCACATGCGGCGATGGCGGCCGCCACCCATCACGGCAAGCCCGTACAGGCGAATCGCGGAGTGGTGAGTGTAAAATAGGCACTTGGAATGTGAGAGGTGGAATGGAAGCGAAGATGAATGAATTGATTGATGTAATGGATGAGAGATGCCTGGATTTACTGTGTGTAACGGAGACTAAGCGAAAGGGTTGTGATACTTTTGATCTCACCGGTGGCAGGTTAGCTCTTGTGTCTGGTGTATTGCAGAACGTTCACGCCAGCGCTGGGGTGGGTATAATCTTACTGTCTCGCTTTGTACTGGTTGGTCCGATACTGCTCTGGGTTCGTATAAAGCTGGGAGTAACGCGAGTTTTTGTGGTAGCAGCCTATGCAACGATAAACTCGTCGTCGACTCATGACTTGGAAAAGTTTTGGGATTCTGTGAGAGATGTTCTGGATATGATTAAAGTAATGAAAGAGTTATTATATGTGGTGACTTAAATGGTTGGGTGGGGACGCGACGGGCCGGTTACGAGGCCGTTCTTAGGCCCTATAGTGATAAGAGAGTGAATGATGCTGGTAAGCATATGATACATTTATGTGTGGAAAGATCAGGTTTGATTTCACAGACGCCTCCAGAAGTGTTTAATGGACACGAGAGCCTTTAGAGGCCCAACTCTTAACACGTACCACCATTTGGTTAGTGGCCGGTTTAGGAGTCTATTTAAGAAGTGGAGGCATTGGCGAGTACGTGTGCCATTTGGAGGGCTTGAAAAGATTAAGAGTTAAAATTTGCAAGTGTAGGAAACATGTATGTATGAGAGTTAAGTCCAAGTTAGGCTTGATAGTGAACGCCTATTGAACTTAGACGTGGATGACTGTTGGAATGTTTTGAAAGATGATGATGTTTCGAAAGAGATATGTGGGAGTGCAAAGATGTACAAGGCTATGAATGGTGAAGCATTGTGGGATGAGGAGGTAAAAGCCTCCGTTGTAGGAAAGAAGAAAGCTTGGCTAGGTATCATATTTGCAGTTAAATGACAGTATAAGATTTGAAGAAAGAAATTTACCGGTGTTGCAAGAATATGACCAAACACTTAGTGAAAGAGAAGCGCGAAAGGGAAGGTATGAAACTAGAAGAGAGGTTGGCTAACAACTTTGAGATAAACACCAAACTCTTTTGGATGGAGGTGAAGCAGCCTAGGAGTTATTCGTCTGCCTCCAGAATGAATACAATTATGTGTAAGAGTGGCGATATTATTGCAAGCACGCATGACGTGTTAAAACTATGGAGTGTATTTAATGGAGATGTGTGCCAATATGCCCAAGATACTGCCGCTGGGTCCGAATACTCAAATGAATCGGAAATAGCGAAGGCATCTGACGACATTTTAATGGAAGAAGTGAAATATGGTAAGGCTGCAGGAGTAGATATTCGCCTAGGACTCTTTCTGGGCTCTTTGTAACAAATGTTGGAAGACCTTCGGAGTACCTGAAGACTGGCGGCGTGCAGTCATCGTGCCCTTGTACAAAGACAAAGGTTCACGCATGGACTGTAAAAGTTACAGGACCATTAGTTTGATCAGTTTAGCATCTAAAGTATATGGAAAAATAGTTGAAAGGAGGATGCAAGGGATGGATGAAAATAAGTTATTGGTGTAATGACAGGCAAGGGCACCCTCTGTTAGTTCGTTCATAAAAAATTGCAAATGATAGATTGACACACATTGATATTAAATACAACTGTGGAAGGATGTAGGTACCCAGTATGACCCAGGTTGTTTATATTCCACAATTGTTTCAGAAACCAAGTTATTTCTATGAAAAGAGCAAAGAATGTGGAGGAAGCTTGGCAGGTCTGCAATGATTGCAACTTCTGGACTACCCTGTAAGGGACTTAGTGTATACATTTATTTGATAGATGAATTTGCAATGGGTGATTGCCTGTTTTGAGCTGTTGTTGGTAATTATCACCTACCTTAAGATAATCTTCTTATATATTTTTATTACATTACACATTTTAATTACCACATCATACGAGGGCCAAATTGAAAGTTTTTAGAACTGGCAACTTAAAAGCATTATATTAAAAAAAATAAGTTTAAATTTTGAAAATAGAACTCTTTACCAATAATATTGAGTATACATTTCATTCATTTGTCATTTGTTTTACGATTTGGCGGCAAATTGAAAATTGTCTGTGCACGTCAGAATGAATTTAAGCCGAGAAAATTTTCGTGCAATGATTTTTTATGACTTTCGATGTCATATAAGTCAACAAGAAAGTTATGATAGACTTCGATTGGTTTTTCACGATGAAGCCCCATCTCGTGCCACAGTTTACAACTGGTTTAATGAATTCAAACGTGGTCGAACTAATCTCACCGATGATTTGCGTGAGGGACGGCCTTCTACAGCGACGACTGAAGACAATATCAGTGTTGTGCGGCGTATGATAGAGACTGACAAAAGAGTGACCTATCAGCAGATTCGGACAAGCCTAGGCATAGGTATGAGTCAAGTGCACAAAATCCTCCATGAACATTTAGCGGTCAGGAAGCTTTGTGCCCGCTGGATACCGCATAATTTGACCGAGGCTCAAAAACTCCGCCGTGTTGATTGGTGCCGAGAAATGATCCAAAAATTTAACGGAGGTGACTCAAATGCTGTGTTCGACATACTAACGGGTGACGAAAGCTGGATTTACTGTTATGATCCGGAAACCAAAAGACAGTCTGCTCAGTGGGTGTTTCCTTCCGAAGAGTTGCCAACTGAAGTGAAGAGAGGTCGAAGTGTTGGAAAAAAGATGGTGGCCTCGTTCTTCGGAAAGACAGGTCATTACGCGACAGTTGTCTTAGAGGATCAGAAAACGGTTAATGCAGAGTGGTACACTAACAACTGTTTGCCACTTGTCTTGGAAAAAGTTCGAGAGAAACGACCTCGCAGCAGGATCCTCCTTCATCACGACAATGCCTCGTCGCACACCGCCAGGCAAACGATCGACTATTTGGCGACCTCAGACGTGGAATTACTGGGTCACCCGCCGTATAGCCCCGACCTCGCACCCTGCGATTTTTATTTATTCCCGAAAATAAAAGAAAAACTTCGAGGAAAACATTTTATGGACGCCGAAGAAGCAGTGGCTGCGTTTCAAAACGCCGTCGAAGAGACCCCTAAGGCCGAGTGGGCGAGGTGCTTTTCTCAATGGTTCCATCGAATGCAGCGATGTATTGATGTAAATGGACGCTATTTTGAAAAATTATAATAAAACTAATAACTTGCTAGAATGCTTAGTTTTTGATTTTCTAAGAACTTTCAGTTTGACCCTCGTATTCTGTATTGTGGAGTTAATCGGTTTAAAAGACAAGAATTATAGAGAGGAGTTACCCTTGCGAACGATTAATAGATTAGGGTCAAATACAAAATATACATGGACCGGTACTTTTTTCCATATAGTTCAAAGGTTTTGCTATTACTGATTATATTAGTTTTAGTAACTTTTTTAAATCCATACTAGCTGTTACCCTCGGCTTTGCCAAATTTAGTTGTAAACTATTCTATCTGTTGTATGTAATGTTGTATGAAAACTATCCTATCTTTCAAGTTGTATCAAACTGCACACAATATGCAAAGTAGAATAAAATCTGTTGAGCAGTTTATTAGTCCATCATGGACAAATAATGTGCGAATATTTTATGTACATTAGAATAGGTATTCACATTATCCCTTTTTTGGGTTCTGTAGCCAAATGGTAATGGTATGAACCCTTATAAATTCAAACAAATGTGGCAGCTGATATTGATAATTTTGTCAACTTTTGCTTACTTAAAAAGCGTTGCTATACCATCAAGAACATCCCTTAGCATCTCATCCATCATGTCCTCAAACAACACAAAGGCTATGTTCCAATAATAGACATTGAGCAACAACATATAAACCACATTCACAATAGAAAAGTTGAGCCTTAATCATAGAATAGGAACACATTTTTTTTTCATCTTGATTTCACAGAGACATCTTTATTTGAATAGCTCTCAGTTTGGTGCAATATTAGCCTTCTAAATCCAAAAGGCTAGGGCAATCATAACTCACAATCAAAATTATTATGTTGAAAACTAGAATCATAATGTTGAAATTTGTCTAAACTAAAATATTTAAACGTAAACTCTGGACTTATATGATTATACCTTTAATCTTATGCCCTAAATTATTGGCAGTTAAATTTAAATCCAAAGCTAACATTGCCCCACCCATTTAGATTTTCTTCCAAATACAACTACACATATTTTATACAGTTTAGATTGAAATCTACAACAAAAGATGATAAAGAATGGGGTTTGAGCAGAATAAATGAGTTTGTGATAAGTCATGTGGCTGGATGAGAAGTATTGATTAATGTATCAAAAGTTGTTTAAGTGCAAAACAGCTGTTTGCAATGAGATATACCTACTCACATTATATAACTTTTCTGTAGTACTCAATCAGTATGACATCTTAGGTGAAATTAGAAGATATAAGCTTGAAAGTGCCAATATACATGAGTGATTTAAGCAAAAATTATAACTAACAATGAAAAGCTATGCTATTTCACAAAAGCTGTAATTTTTCGTATAGCAAAACATTTCAGTTTGATTAAATACTATAATAAAATTTTGGTATGCTATTTCTCATCCTTTTCTATGTAGGCAGAATGAATGATTTTGTGTGCTTTATTGATGCAATAAAGATGTTTTTTTTTTTCACAAGCAGTCACTAACTTGACTCTGTTTTGTAAGACTATTTTTTACTTGCAACAGATTAGAAATGACACACCATTAATTTAGAAATAATGAAACTCATTGCTTCTGTCAACCCCTCATACCTATTGTACCTAGAGTTATCATCGTCATCTTTCCCTTCAGGTTTTGTTTCAGCCTCAACGGGTTCTGCAGGAGCTGGTTCAGATATTTCTGGAGGTGGTGCCTCATTTTTCTTAAGACCAGGAATAGGAATTCCTGAGCCCAACCACCCAGTCATTTGTGATTTCACATTGGTGATTAGGTCCAATTTGCTCCCACCTTTGGTTGGACTGTGAAAAATAATTATAGCATTAATATGTTTAAGGATGAGACCATTTACTAACTGTTTACTCAGTTAACACTTGACCTGGATCTGGTAATAATGCATTGTTAAACTGGATCAATAATGAAAATACTTATTATGCAATACATAAAGTTGCCAGGGCATTGTCCTTCTTTGTATAAAGCAAGGTGCAATTATTAACAGATTGGTCTAGAATATTTCCATACATTCAATCTTTTTAATACTTCATCAAACCTATAAACTTTAAAATATGTTGTATAAAAACTTCATTTCCCAATTATTAAGTGTCTATGTTCCATTTGCATTAAATTGCAATAAAAACTAGAAATCAATAATTAAAAAATGTAAACAAAGAGGATGGAGACCTTTGTTTTTCTCCCTCTGCTGCTGTGTCACCAGTCAACTCCTTGGTAGGGGACGGTACTTCCTCGTCCTGTGGCTCGCCCTTAGCGGCTCCCATCCAAGAAGTGACTTGATTCGTGAATCCTGTAAACATTTTCACAACCACTATCTACCAAATACACAATAAGTACACGATACACTCGGAGATTAACTATGCTGCGACAGTTTCACACATGACACACTCGCGTCGTCTGCAAGGCGCCCGTAGAAAGCGTGATCAGCTGAAAAACTAAATGGAACACCGCAATCGACCAGGAGAAAAGGGGATGTTTTCATTGCGCATGTAAACTTGCGCAGCTTGCGCTACTATTTTGCAAAATTACAAACTACGTCACAGATTTTCCAAATGAGACAAAACATAAAAATCAAAGCTGAAGAAAGAGAACGACATATTGAAACTTAATGTCAACAATGAAGATTATGACATTACATACAGCCAAGACTATTTTTGTAATTAAGTTATTTTTTCCTGACATGTTCAGTTAATTTGAATTAAAAGAAATATTTTCTTGTAACGAAAAAAAATATAATAGAAATCAGATTTACTAAAGAAATCTTTATCAATCAAGCAAGCCATAAGCCACTGCCATAATCTAAGTAGTCAAAATCAATTTTGTCTAAAAACTATTTTTCTCAAAAGTTTCTCTTCTCTTGATTTAAAATGCTAAAGTAAAAAGGGTCTGATGAAAACATTAACCTATAACTTTTGAGAATTAAACTTTAATGCTTAAAACCTATACTTAAATTCGTATTTTATAGTTAAAAAAGTACCTAGGGGCCCGTTCATAAAATACGTCACACTTAAATCAGCTTTTTTTGACCCCCCCTAGAAATATTTCGTCACAAAAACTAAGACCCCCCTGCTGAGTATGATAAATTCTAAATGATAGCAAACAAATTCTGAAAATTAAAAATATTTATTTAGTTATTATAATAAAATTTAAATAAATTAATAAGTATCTTTCACAACGAACATATAAATAATAAATAATATTTCTATTATTCAGAAGTCCAAGGATTTTCTAAATGGGCCGAAATATCTACAATCGGTATTGCACCATCTTCTTCTTCATTTTCAAAACTACCGTCCACTTCATTGTCATCTAACCATTCTGCATCTTCCTTACCATCATTTTCATCTCCTATTATGCATAACAGCTCTTGAGCTCGCGGAGCTGCAATACGAGTTGGTTGTACGCGCCGAACTACTTTAACCTTTCTTTTTTGTTTTGGATGTAAATTTTTTAAATGCTGTAGTAAGGTTTTGTTAGATGTGTTAGAGGTGTAGGCCACATTCTTTACATGTTCTACTCGCCAATAATTTATCGTGGACTGACGGGCAAAACCAATCGTAAGGAATTTGTTTAAAAAAAAGTATTGGAAAAACAAAGAAACCCGTTGTGACGGATCGCAACGCCGCTAGAGTCGCGCCTCAGAGCTAGCGCTCATGTCAAAAAAATAATAAACGGTGAACGTCACGTTGCCGTATACCCCCCGTCCCCCCTTGCCACATCTTGTCACGCTCTGCCAAACCCCCTCCCTTGTATGCGAACGTATTTTATGAACGGCCCCCTATCTCGTCTTATTTGGCCGAATACTTTTAGTATCTTAGACTTTCTGACTTAATAGAAAACTAAACATCTTTAGTGATGTCAATTAGCAAATCGATTCTTTCTTTTTAAAAATCGAAAATACGAATCAGATTGTTGTAATTTTAAACAACTGATTAAATAACATGAGGTGTGTTATTTAATCAATCGCCAAAGTAGTCCAATTCGGTGTTTAAAATTTTATAAATTAAAAAAAAAACATTAGCAAACAAATAATGAACTACCGCAATATCGTGAACATTACATTTTTTTGTAAACATACATACATTTTTTAACATACATTAAGTTCTCATAAATGTATTGGGAACTGAAAGTTAAAATATTTATTTTTTTGAATTTTTCTCGGAGGGAATCCCTTACGTTAAGATTATAAACAGCTCTTTTTTGTAATACAAATATAGTATTTATATCTGCAGAATTTCCCCAAAGAAATGTCCCATAAGACATTAAACTATGAAAATAGCTAAAATATACTATTCGGGCCGTTTCAACATCTGTTCTTATTTTTTTAACTGCAAATGCTGCTGAACTAAGCCTATTTGCCAGTTTTTCAATATGAGGGCCCCATTGTAATTTTTTATCAATTGTGATGCCTAAAAAGACAGTGGATTCAACCATTTTTACAAATTTGTGTTTAGCATGTTTTAATTGTGTATAAAATTCTTTGTTATTTTTTGTTACTTTAGTACATTATTAGACCATAATATCTAGTGATTTTTTTAGCTGGCATCATTGGTCACTCGAGTAATGATGTAAAATCGATTTATATTTGTTTATTTTATTTTGAAACTAAAGTCAAAATTCAGAAACCAAATCAAAATACGTCACTAGTAGTTAGGGAAATAGAGAAAAGTTGACTTTATTAGTAATTTTTAATTTACGTCTGATTATAATTTGCAAAATGACGGAGACGCGTCAACAGTTACATCTTGGAAAATGTATAGAAGATTTGGATAAACTACACAATGTACCTGATTTGAAATCTAAGAGGGCAACCATGTAAGTGGCTTGATTGGGAGAACTCTTCAACAGCAGACAGTAGAAATGTTTATGTTGTTGTTTATATCATTTCAGGTTATGCAAAACTGCCCAAAAACTGTTTGAATCGGCAGAAGAAGCTCGAGAGAAGGGTGACGAGGAGTTTTCGTATGTACAGTACATGAAGTATCTGAGAGTAATTGCATATATTAGCAAGGACAAGGATTATGTAAAAGACAAGACTTATTATAACAGTATGATTGGAACAAAGAATCCTTCTAAAGCTATTGATGCTGCAGAGAAACTGAAAAATAGTTTAATAGAAAGGTGAGGACTTAATTCTTTACATAAAATACCTAATACATGTCATTGTCAATTGAGTGCCTTTTTGTAAAATACATAGGTACTACTATAATTATTTGGCAATTGCAGGAGATGGTTTTATACAATTTGAATATATTATTGAATAGAAATGTAAAAAATTATCTATAAATACAATTAATAATAATGAAATGTTGTGTCAGTAATTTTTGGCTATGTCTTAGATGTAAAAGTTTTTTCACAATAAGTGTGCATGTTTTGGTAGGAATATTCAAAAGAAACATTTTATAAGTGAATTTATAACATTAATTGTTACAAATGGAGTTTATCCATACAACAAGGATGAAAAGTATATGTTTTATTGCAGATCTGACCTAAATGATTGCATACTTAAGCTTGACATACAACCTCTTATAGTATTTAAATGTAAATAACTGTGAGGCATAATGTCCTTATATACCTCATAGCATAGTATACCTCACTAAAATCAATCTCAGTAGAATCCTGGTTATCCGAATCCCGAGTATTCAAACATCCGATTATCCGGACTCACCCCACGGCTCTAGGTCCTGCTTGAAAAATTTCAAACCGCTTCACTAGACACGTAATAAGTTTAAACGCGCCTCCGAATGTTTACACCCGCTCTCATTTGTTTGCATGATGTTTGTTATTGTCTCATTTCCTCTTATAACGTTTATTTTATAGGTTGTCTTTTATTTTTGTTAACATCTTGCGTTGGAAATATAAAATGTCTAAGCGTAAAAGAGTAATGTTGTCTCTTGGAGACAAAATTAAGATTATCAAGGGTATAAAAATGGTGAATCTGACAGTATATGGTGTAGGAGTATCTACAATATCAGACATCAAACAAATTCTGCTTCTTTAATGAAATTTACTTGTGCGCTTGAGAAAGAAGGTGGCAGCTTGCAACGTAATGTCATGAAAAACCTAAGACATAATGATAAACCTAATTGCGTCAAAGATCAATAACAAGTTTTATTCAATTAAAATTGTAAATAACATTTCATTCATTATATTTGAACCACATACATAATTGTTTTTATATCTTTTAATGAAAAGCATACACGGGCTGATTTTCAAATAAATGTTCTCTCTTAAAATATGTACATACCTATGTCAAACTCATTAAATAATGTAACATTTAAATGTCAAATATAGATTTATTTGACTATGAAATCGATTATCCGAATTACCATTGGTTTTAATTGATTCAGATAATCGGGATTCTACTGTAGTCCTGTCCTTAGATACTTATTTTTTAAAATAAAAATGAATGTTGATTTTTGTAGAAAGTAAAACCCAAGTTTGTTAGATACTCCCAACCCTAAAGTTATTAGTCACTGGTAACATATGTCGAAAAAGGAGAATGTGATTTCAAAGTTTTTTTTTAAAATACTTCTGAGGTGGTCCCATTGCCACTAAGTTTTGGATCTGATGGTGGATTCCCTTGGACATAGAGGAAATACTTAAATTTTGGGTATAATTAGACAAGATGATGTTCAAATGGAAGTTTTTTTTAATTTATTGGGCTTTAAATTATGCTATCCTCATTCGTCTTTTAATATGTTGAAAAGCATTTGTTGTGTTTAAATTATGAATTACCTGCTGTGACTTTGTTATATAAAGTTTGGCGGTTTTGGTTCTCTAGCATTACATTATAATCCTTGAGCCTGGGCAAATTACAAAAATTATTAATGGAGGCTGCGGTCATATAAGCTAATGGTAATTCAGGGGAGCCGCATGCTAGTCCTCTCTCTTTTGGCGAAAAAAATAGTAAATGTGTTACAAATATTTTTTAGAGAAGGGCTTCTTCAAGTAACAGAGATGGAAGGACCGTTGCACCGTTGTGAACTTAACATGCAAAATTCTTAAAAATTATTTTTTTTTAAATGGGTACAAAATCGTTTGTGATTACTTAATTGTACCTACTTTTTTTTGTTTGTACCATAATAATTACCATAAAATTCATGAGGCCCTCTATGAAATCCATCATGATACTGTTGAAGTGAATGAAAACTCTGGTCTAGGTCCCTCTAAAGGCATTCCTTTCAAATCCAACATTTGTACCTTAATATTTAGCAAGGAGCCCTTGAACCCAAAATTAATACTTCTTGAAAGTGATTTTTTTATTGTAATGGATTTAAAATTGTTTGTACCTAATTGTACTAACTCTTTTTTTTTTGTTTGTTCTTCATTACTTACTGAGAAATTCATATCCAAGAAATCGATGAATGCTATTGTCTGAATGGAAAGAAATCCTGATCTAGGTATCCCTAAAAGTATTTCACCAAAATACGACTTTTCTACCTCAAAGGATGGCCACTGGGTCCAAAGTCTTGTTTTGAGTTTTGTGCCACTTTCAACATTTGGTACCTACTTGGTCAAATTGATACATGTAATTGTCTGAATGAGTAAAAACCTTAAACTGAGTCTTTTAAACGGCATTTTACCTTAATTTGTTGTATGTACCTCGAAAGATACATACCATTGGGCCCAATATAGATAATAAACAAACCAGTACTCTAATTTTTGCTCGTGCTACACAACTATTTTGTACCTTAAATTCATATTAATGCGAACTGGGAGTTATGATGTAGTTGGGATTATGGACTGGATTTGTATATTTTGAATATTGAAAACCAGAACCTAATGATTCAGTATTTATTTTGTGATTTATAATTTTATTGCTTGACCATTTAAATAAAAAAATGAATAGCAATTTCTTCTTTATTATAAGTAAAGTTAATGACTGAAATGTCTTTTAATTACAGATATGAAAAAGAACAGAAAGCTAAGCGTTTGCATGACATTAAACAGAATGAACTGGTAAAACAGAAGATTGATGAGGACAGAAAGAAAGCTATGGAATCTGTTAATGTAATTGAGCCTCCCTCCTTAGAATTACCAGGTTAGTAAACCCCTTCATCTCTGATTTCAAGCTTACTAGATTTTTCAAATAGTCTTAAGGATTTATATAGATATAAAGTATATCAAATCAAGTCAAATTGTAAAAACCTGACAAATGGAAAGAGGAGGTTACAAAACATTTCTTATAAAACCTTTTATATTAATTTTTTTACCAAACCTTTATTTTTAGATTGCCACATTTTTTTGTAATCTCACTCAGCATAAAAAAAATAACACATTTACTTTGAGCTAGTTTGTTTTTAGAAAACAAACATGAATGTGACCACATATTGCTAAAAGATATAGATCTGAGGAACTTTTTGACAATGTAAGCAGTGTGTTGCAGGCTCAAAAAATATATTTGAGTGATCTTACTGCATAATATTTAGTAAATTAAATATTACCAAACTTAAAAGTATAAAATCATAATGGGAAAATTTAAAAAAATCAACAAAATTAATGACAAATTCGATTAACAAGCAAAAGCATTTACACAAATTGTCATGAAGGCTCTAGAAGAAAAGATGCAAACTCTACTTGAAAAAGACAATATACTCAAGACAAAAGTTACAAAATTGGAGCAGAAAATAGAATTTTTGAAAACAAAAAGCGTAAGAAAATCCTGGTTTCCTAGTCTTGAAGAAAAAGAAGTTGCAGAAGAGACACAAACACCCAAAAAGAGTCAAGAAATAACCAATATTTACAGAGTTGGGACACATTCATATAAAATCCGACGAAGTTATAGTTTCCTTTACAACAACTTGGAAAAACCATTTATTTTGAGAAATGAAAGCAATTTTCCGCCAAATGTTTACATAAAAGAGAACTTACTCTAGGAAGTAATTTAAACACACAATTACAACTAAAATTGGAAGGAAAAACGGAAACATAACCTACATAAAATATGACAAGCTAATTGTAAGAATACTAACCATGAAAAAGGAATTAAAACAATATCACCAACAACTTCCATCTTATAAAGCCAAAAAAGAGCAACCTTTAATACATCACCAAAGGTAAACAAATCATAACTCCTCACATATTTAGAAACAATCAAAATGGATAACATCGGCATCAGTGAGATGAGATGATTGGGAGAAGGGATAGAAGAGAGATATAATTTAATCTGAAGGGGAAGTTGAGAAATTGCTGGATGTAGAGGAGAAGGATTTCTGATAAAATCTAATTTCAGGAGACAAATTATTGGTTTGAAAGGAATATCAGACAGAATTACATGAATATTTCAGAAATTGGACAATTATCCGATTCTTCTCACCAACAGAATAAGCCACCAAAATAGAAATGGACAAGTTTTTTGACAAATTAAACGATGTTGAGAAACACATTTGCTAAATATTTTGGTGTTTATGGGAGACTTCATTGAAAAGAAGGTGTAAGAAAAGCTGGGGTGGAACTAGTAATAGGAATATTGAGGCAAGGGAAGAGAAGCAAAAATGGAGAAAAACTTTCGTTCCTCAGTAACTCTATGTTCCTGTTAGAACAGAACTTACCATTGCTTAACTTTGTATTCTGTAAGAAACCAAAAACCAAGTGGATTTTAGTAACCGCTGGTGGTACATACCACACAGCGGGCGGTGGGGTCGTCACTTCCCTACGCCTACACTGCACTAAAGATGTTGATAGTCTCAATCATGAATAGGTTAGACAAAGTTTGGAGGAGCAGGTGATTCAAAAGTCTGTATTAATATCATTAGAAACTTATATATGTAGGAGGGTTCTAAGCCTCACCAAGAAAATGAAAGAAAAGTGGGTCTAAATTTATTGTTATTTTTTTTATTTTTCGACATAGTCTCCATCTGGCTCAACACACTTCTTCCACTTGACCTGCAACTTGTTTATCCCCTCGAAAAGAAGATTCCGGAAAGTCGGCGAAATAGTTGTTTACTGCGACTATCACCTCATCTTTTGTCGAAAATTTCGAGCCACCCAAGTGTTTTTTTAAATTTGGAAATGAATGATAATCCGAGGGAGCTAAATCCGGCGAATAAGGTGGATGGGGCAGCAACTCGTAGCCACAATCATGGATTACAGACATTGTATCAACCGAAGTGTGAACATGTGCATTGTCTTGATGAAACAAAATTTTCTTACGCAACATTCCCGGCCTTTTTTCTTTTATTTCTTCCCGGAGTCTTCGTAAAAGGTTACAATAATAACTAGAATATATCGTTTGACCTTTCGGTAAATAATCTACAAAAATAATGCCCTTCACATCCCAAAAAACAGAAGTCATGACTTTGTTAGTCAACAAAACGACCTTAGCCTTTTTCGGTGTAGGAGAGTCTGATCTTTTCCACTGTTTGGATTGTTGCTTTGATTCAGGAGTATGGGGGTGAACCCAGCTTTCATCCATGGTAACAAATCTAGACAAAAAGTCCTCGGGATCAGTCTCAAAAAGTTCCAAACAGTCTCGCGAAATTGTGTATCAAACTCGTTTTTGTTCAGCTGAAAGCAACCTTGGGACCCAGCGAGCAGAAACCTTATGGAACCCCAACTCTTCCGTTATTATGTGTTGCACCCGGCTATAACTAATGTTTTTTATCTCAGCTATCTTACCAATGGTCAAACATCGGTCACCCAGTACGAGATCACAAATTTTATCGATGTTTTCTTTCGTGGTAAAGGATGTAGGCCTTCCACTCCTGGGATCATCTTTAATGCTCTCACGACCGCGTTTAAACTCAGCTACCCACTTCTTGACACTGGAATACTATGGAGCAGACTCCCCCAATGTGCTCACCATATCTTGATGGATGTCTTTTGGTGATAGGACTTTTTTATTGAGGTACTTAATGACTGCACGGTGTTCAATTTTCTCCATTATTGAAAATTGTGTCCGATTGCTTCAAACAAATAATCACAGAAAAATTATATTGTGCAGTATTGGAATGAAACTGCACAATAAATCAATATGACACATACTAACAAATGACGGTAGATTTAAAAAGATGTCATAGCTCCATGTAGGTCAGGCCACGAACTTTTGGATCTACCCTCGTATATCAGAAGTAAAGTTAGGATAAGAAATTGATATAAACAACAATTTAAAAAAAATACACAAAATCAAACTAAAAAGAATATTATTCCAATAATTCAAAATAATGATCAAATACACTAATAATGATCTGAAGCTACTTTAAAATAGAATTAATTATTAACTTGAAACAATAAGTACGAAATTAGTGATCAATGACAACAAATCCGTCTATCTCGGTTGCTAAAAATTGTGTGTCGGCCGACTGGCTGTCACACTGCCTAGAAGCGCCACACTCCCCTAATGCTTCCCTTCCTCGCAGTAGTGGGTAATGGCGACCTCGACGTCATTAGTCCCGCTCTCTGCTATTTTGCAGTATCAAACAGAAATCCTTGTGGAATATGTTTCCTATCAACAAAGGAGTTAGGTAGGTAACCAACTTGCACCTAAGATGTTTTCAGCGGTTTTAAGAAAAACGTTAAGAAAATTGGATTAAAAAAGATTGGGCCTAAACATAAACGAATCGCGCTTAAACCATTTAAGATTCGCCGACGACCTGGTAATATTGGAAGACAATGAAAACAAACTGGAAAATATGGTACAGACTCAAGGTGATAAAAGTAAAGATGCTGGCGTGGAAATAAATTGAGACTATAAAAATAAAAATCAAAAATTTCAACCCATTGATTCAAAAACCCATACTCATCAAGTCTCTCCTGACTCCTTCAAGTTGTGGTATCAAAAGTGAGAAATAGATTTTTGCTAGCATTTAAGTACAATGATAAAATATATTGCAATACCCATAATAACCAAATAAATTCTAAATATTTACAGGAAACCATTTTGGTGTTCTGCAAATATTATTTAGCTTGTTTTCAAACTATAATGTTATGTGTACATAAAAAAAAGTGTGTGTACTCATGTACGCACGTAAGAAGTTATACTTCTTTGGCGTAATAATCCAAAAATACCAAACAATAACACAACGCATACATACATAAATAGCATGCAACAATAATTAAAAATCATAAAATATTATTAAATTTATATAGTATAAAATAAAAAGGTTCGCAACTAACTTCAGGGTGTTGCTTTTGACTGCCACATTTATCTGTCGGTGTGCGCGCGCATCGCAAAAACTCACTCTCATCATTTTTCCCAATCACGCCATAAAAAGTATAACTTCAATATGCTCTTTGAAAGTATTGCAGGATAATTAAGCATTTGTAGGGCACATATATTTTCGTAACTATGAATATTTTTCTTGTGCTATGTGACAGTAAAAGCTGCAAGCTGTGTTTAAAATATAAAAATATTTTTTTTCAGGACCCGATGAAGTGATGATTAGCAGTGAACAATTATATACAATTTTAAAAAGTGGAAAATTGAAAGTTATGATTCTAGATGCTAGACCAGGAAAAGATTACCTGGAATCTCATATCAACCATCCTGCTTGTATTAGTGTGCCAGAAGAAAATATAACACCAGGGTAGGTATTTTATAGTTTTGAAAGTCAAGAAGCAAATCAAAATTGATATCACCTGCAAATACCAAAGATTTCGAATGCAACATTTTCAAACATTGAATTTGTGACTCTGGTTACAGTTATATTTTTATCACCTAATTTTCAGTCAATCGGCTAATATGCTAGAGCAAAATCTACCATCAGCCTCCAAGCCGGTATGGGCCGAGCGAGCGTCCATGGACCTAATTGTGATGATAGACTGGAACAGCACTGCCATCATACCTGGTACTACATTATACCTGCTCAAGACTATTCTCCTGAAGGTGTGTCACAGCTGTTTTAAATTTATTTTTGTTCTGTAGAGCACTTTGATGACTCTTATATTTTAACCATCTTAACTTGTATTTTAATGCAATATTTAGAACAAAAATTACACCCAACTGTATGTTACAACGGGGGCCTTTTTTTAGTCCGCTTTTATTGGTTTACTTAATGTAAGGATGGATGGATGCCATCATTCTCTAGTGCATTTTCACTTGGTTTTCAGTAATGCTATGTAATGGATAGCGCCCAGTTGGACGGGCCGCATCGCAGCGCAATAATCCGCTTAGATCGCTTGCATACATTTTGTATGAAGTAACGCCCACTGGGCCGGGCCGCATCGCGGCGGATTTCCGCGAGGCACCCCGCGCGCATACCCCAATGCGGCCCACAGTGACCAAAGATCCTGATATTACTGTTAAGAAAAGAGAACTATGGTATTTTAACGCTAAAGTTTCGTACGGCAACTACTAGAGGCGCCACTTTCCATACTTGAAGATCGTATGACAACTACTAGATGGCGCAACTTTCCATACTAGACGATTTTAACGTCGAGTGGCCTCTCTATTTCGTTGCTCTACTTTGGTACTGAGTAACAAAAATCCGCGCCGATGCGATGCGGCCCGACTCGCATCAGTATGCTTTGCAATGCGATGCGTCCCGGTCTGACAAGCTCCGCCCCGTCAGCAGTGGGCGCTATCCTTAATAATGTATGGTCCACCAGTGGGACGTGCGCGTGCAGTACGCCCGCCCGCCGGTGGGCATGCGGCGTGGGTACGAAGACTGGCTGCTGAAGTACCCCGCCTTCACCACCAACCCGCGCGCTGCGCCCCCCACACACAACGACTCCATGGACCATATGCTTGGTGAGATAAGTTACACTTTTGCAACGGGCATGCCGATGCTATACACCCATTTTTGCAAATGATCTAATTTAATCTAATGTGAACTGCAATTAAAAGCACAGTGTTGCTCTTAAATAACGGTTTTTGTATACGTATTTTAGTAATTTTTTTTTAATATGTATTTTTTGTTACATTTTTTTGTTATTTTTTCGTTTTTGGATACGTATTCCGTGTCCACAGTTGAAAGATCGTTAGCTAATTTGAGAAGTCCATATATATTTAAAGAAAGAAGTTAAGTTAAATATTAAAAACAACTTGTAGGTCTATATACTACTTTATCAAGGAAGTTCCGGGAAAAGATCAATAATAAACAAATTGTTTGTTATTCACCAAAATTTATTGTATTACCTTCAAAGTATGCTTCCTCAAAAACGCCGCATAACGCTCAAATAACATTCCTGATTTATCGTTTGCCCTTCTGACACGAATTCCGAGTGCACAATACCGCTATGTGCCCGGTTGACGACAGGCTTGCCACCTATCACATTGTGGGAGTTAGTGTCTTCGGTTACTCGTGGGTGCCCTGGTTGTGCCTCTGCCTACTTCTTCGGAGATATAAGCTTGACGATACATACATACAACACCGCTATAGCCAAAGATAACACTCAACATGACTAACTTTTAAATCAATTTGGCGTGCTTTTTTCGGCTTCGGTACAGTCGAAATGTATAGACTAGTTTGTAAGTCAAACTCGTAAACCCACGTCTCGTCACCAGTAACAATGCGTTTCATGAATGTTAGATCGGAATTGATTTGTTCTAACATGTCCAAATGAGTAATTTGAGAATTTTGCTTTTAATAATAATAATAATATAATAATAATAATTCTTTATTTGAATATAATAGGGTAACAATTCAGGTCTTATTAGTTAAAAACAGATCTATACCTATTTTGCTATGGTTTAACATGCAAATCTTTTGTTCAAGATCTAACATCCCGGCCTTATACTGGCAACGCACCATTATCACCTTAGTTGTCTCTAGGTGGCGTGAATTTCTTACTTTTATCAGTCTGCTTGTTTGCCTTCTAGTATCATACAAAAAAAAACCATTTTGAAAAAATCATAGATAGATAAACAAATGACTTTATTTTTGCACCGCATAAGGAGGGTAGTATCATCAGCAAATAAGATTATTATTATTATTATTATTTTAGATATCTCAACACGTTTTCTATTTTATAAATGACTTTTAAACCATTCTAATGATTTACCTCTAATACTATATCTCTCAAGTTTTGTTAACAAAATTCTATGTGACACAAAATCTAAAGCTTTACTAGATTTTTTTTTGCTATTTAGGCATTCAGTTACTTTTTTAACTAAGTCAAAACATGCATAAACTGTAGACCTGCCTTTTCTAAATCCATATTAATTATTTTTTGTTAAAAATGAAGTAAATAGCTGTATAGTTTATAATACATTAATTTTTCAAAAATCTTGGAAATTACTGGAACTAAAGGTAAATAATTGTTCATGTCACACATATCCCCTTTTTTAAATAAAGGCTTTGCAATAGAATTTTTTAACTGTCAAGATATTTTCCTTTTAAAAATGATAAATTAATTATATGACAAAGAGGCTTTGATTAACTAATTTGTGCCGATGAATCTACTTAAGATTATTTTCAAGATGCTAATATGTGACAAAAAAAAGAATGTGAAAATAATAATGAATGTGAAGGAAGCCAGAAAAGTCTGTAGGGATCGTGAGATTTGGCAAACGATGCTCGCTGCTACTTGGCGTGAAGGATGGAAGATGGAAGGCTACGTATGTATGTATGTATCAATGTCAATTAACAATATCAGTTTACAAATGCGTAGAAGGGTTTATGTTCGACCTATTCACGCTGACGACGTCAGTGGGGTGATATGGGTATGTTGGTCCATCTGTACAATTTAAAATATCAACTGGTATAACCTATCATATTATTATAATTAAACAACGTATGATATTGTGTTCGTTGTCAGACGACATCGAGTACCCGAACTGGTCTGAGCTGAGTCCGCCCGCCGCCCCGCGGAGCGCCAAGCCCGGGGAGCCCCGAGTGGACCGGGCCAGTAAGGTCAGAATTTCACTCATTGCATGCTTTCATATAGCTAAAATAAGTTTATGCCTGGCGATCCAGTCAATTTTTTTTTACTGATTCCTGAGTTTCGTGTTACAGAAACGATATTTTACCAGGAAAGTTATAGGAGTATGTTTTCCTTTTTAACCGACTCTTAAAAAGACGGAGGTTGGCAATTAGACTGCATTTTTTAAATACATATTGTAATCTGATGTGCGACTACTCTGAAAATAACAATCCAATTTTCATGTTTTTTAAATGAGAGTTTTTAGTTGGTAGAATTTAAATTATAGTAGTTAATTTTAAATGAAAGTTTCTTTTTACTGATAGCAGAGAGTTATGATGATTCCAAGGTGTTCCCGTATTAATTTCATCATGATATCACTAGTGGACAGTGGTAAGGTTAAGTAGAATATTGATAAAATGTATTGTGTATGTTGTCCGTACATCAGATGGCGGCCGTCCAGCTGTACGAGGAGCGGGCGAGGAACATGCAGCTGATACTCGAAGAGCAGGAGCGGATCGCGGACTCCTCCCTCACGCTGGAGATGCAGCGGATCGAGGCGGAGCAGGTAACGCTTTTATTGTATTTAAAATCTTAACATGCGTTAATATTAGAAAATATCAAATACTACAGAACGTGCCAGTTCTTCGGTATTTAAAAAAACGTCCAAATATTTTAAATTTTAAATAAAAAGACACTTGTAAAGTTTTACGTATCACTTTTAATTAATTATTATATGAAATCAATAATTGATACACGAAGTGTTTTTTTTTTCATTTAAAATATAAAACCAGTTCAACTCACATTTCATATTTTAGAAAGTGCTTGATTCCGACTGTACGTGTGCAAACAATATTTTTCATGCTTATTTTTTCGAGTTAATGTTTCGAATAGTTTCGAATATTCTGTTACGGATTAATTGTGACGCTATCAACTTAGCAGCATCTCCAACCAATAATCTTCATAATTTCTGATTTTCTGTGGTGTTAATGGCTAGTTGTGGTATATTAGGGATTTGATGACTTCACTTATATACAGAAATATACATATTTCACGACAAACTGTCGTGAAATATGTATATTTTTTTCCTTAAATAATAAGTAATTAATATACTATAATATATATACTCGATTGAGAACTTGGATAAAATTAGTCGAGGTCGTATGACAGGACTGGGAGAAGACTCGGCAGCAGCGCGAGGATGAGCAGCAGGACGAGCTGCGCGCCGTCTACCAGCTCCGGGAGCAGGAGATCATATCGCAGCTCATGCAGCTCGAGAACAAACAGTACGACATGGTGAGTAAGGCTACCATTCACATCTGACACTTCTATAATCGTAACTGGATACAGATAGCTTACTCTAAAAATAATTTTATTTTTGTCTGGCACTAAGGTTTCCTTCTTGTTTGATTGATGATTCAATTTATTTTGGCACGATCACCTCGTCTGTAAATTGCTTAGCTATAGTATTGCATAACTAAAATTTCTCAGCCTTTTTAATTACCTAAAATTTAAATATTTCGGAGTCTAAAATTTTATTAGCAATAATAGTAGAAGAACCGAATCATCATCGACTTACACCAAGCTGATATTTCGATAAAACATATTTTATAGCCAAGTAAGTATATTACCGATCATGTTAAAAGTAGGTTGCCTTAACAAATCCTGGACCGAATATTTTTAATTATTAAAAAAAATGTTTTTCATGTTTCCAACTTTTTGAGGCAACCCTATATTATATCAACATAAATTGTAGTAAAAGACGTAAAAGTTATAATAATACAGCACATATTAGGTTGATATTTTTTTTCTGTTATCTGATTCCGTGAAAGTAACTAGCGTCGATAATTATCTATTTATACCTGGCAATAAATACGAGGGCCAAACTGAAAGTTTTTAGAACTGGCAACTTAAAAGCATTATATTAAAAAAATAAGTTTAAATTTAGAAAATAGAACTCTTTACCAATAATATTGAGTATACATTTCATTCATTTGTCATTTGTTTTACGATTTGGCGGCAAATTGAAAATTGTCTGTGCACGTCAGAATGAATTCAAGCCGAGAAAATTTTCGTGCAATGATTTTTTATGACTTTCGATGTCATATAAGTCAACAAGAAAGTTATGATAGACTTCGATTGGCTTTTCACGATGAGGCCCCATCTCGTGCCACAGTTTACAACTGGTTTAATGAATTCAAACGTGGTCGAACTAATCTCACCGATGATTTGCGTGAGGGACGGCCTTCTACAGCGACGACTG
>NJDD01000504.1:173230-186968 GCA_002245505.1 Calephelis nemesis
TGGACGCGTGGGCTTAGAAGCTAGTAATATTTAGTATATATAGTAGCCAGAACGGATGTAAGAGTTTTATTTGATGATGTAGTGCTGGAACAAGTGAATGAATATGTATATCTTGGTTGTGCTTTTAGCAGGGATGGAAGGTACACCGCGGATGTAGAGAGGAGAGTGAGTGCAGGGAAAAGTGTGAATGGAACGTTGGGTACGCTATTCCAAAGCGAGGTTTTGAGTCAAAAAGCTAGACTCGCTTTGCATAATTCTGTGCTTATCCCAACGTTATTGTATGGAAGCGAGAGTTGGGTATGTCAGAAAGATCATGAAAGTAGAATAAATGCGGTCGAAATGAGAGCACTACGGAAAATCTGTGGTGTAACGCTCGCTGACCGTATTCGTAACAGTGAGATCCGAGAAAGAGTGGGATTGAAAGAAAGTGTTGGTGTTAAAATGCGAAAGGGCATGCTCCGCTGGTTCGGTCATGTGGAAAGAATGATAGATGAAAGATTGAAAAAGCAGATATACAATGCGAATGTGGATGCGAAATTTGTATGAAAAGGGTAATGAATGTGAAGGAAGCAAGACAGGTTTGTCAGGATCGTGAGGTCTGGCACTCGATACTCCCTGCCTACCCCGTAAGGGACTTGGCGTGAAGATATGTATGTATGTATGTAGTAATATTTAAAAGGCATATCTAGACAAAATTATGTCCCCTTTAGTTATGAGCTTCCTTTTTAATAGTGTTTAATTTTTGGAAGCTTTACGTCTGGCATTGCAATTATATTATTGCAAGTAATGTTATTCTATTAAATCTATTAATATAAAAATGAATTGCTAAATATGTTGATAAGCGCCTAACTTCCGAGCGACTGAACCGATTTTGATAATTCTTTTTTTGTTGTGTTAGCTATTATCAGAAAAAGGTTCTTATGAAGAGAAAAAATGGGAAAAAAATACATTATTTTTCTCATACAAACTGAATGGGTAGAACCAAGTTCGCCGGGACAGCTAGTAATAAAATGAAAGATTGTACATACATTCCTATGCTGTCTTATTTTACCAGTTGTTTTGTATCGGTTGACCACTGAGTGAATGAACTCGCGGCGTTAACCAATTCCATTCGGACCGAGAATGGTAATCCATTAGCTTTTAGCGCAGTATTAAGAAAAATGGCCGTTGGACAAATGTGCTGGAAGCACGCGACTTGCTTTCTTTCATTACACCAAATTGATGTTTCGAGTGAAACTTTATTTCTTGCGGAATGTTAAACGATTTCATGTGAACAAATTCAATCCATATCATGGAATTATAAAATAATTGATATATAAAACCAACTTCGACGTCCATTTATAACGTCTAAGGTACACAAAAAATGATATTTTCCTATATTTCTCTGGGATTCTATCGTCAGATCTAGACTTGGCAGGCTATCTCAGCAGTACGCTCTTTCAATTAAAAAGTATTTTCTTTTAAATCGGTCACAATTAACAGAGAAATCGATTAACATACCTACATATTAAATATAGACGTAAAACATATAACCTTTTTTAATAAATGAGTTATTAAATGGCATTCTTTACATCGAGTGAATGTAAAGTAACAAAACTCCAATTTTATTTGTTTAATATATAATTTTAGAAGATATTTATGAAGTTTTGAAGATGTTTTTTTGGGATTATCGTCTTTTCGTTACTGTTTGGTTTTTTGTTAGTCCGTTACAAAGTAATCTTGATTATTATGCAATATCATTATTATGAGAGTACAATCGAAAATCTCGGTATACCTGAGATGGCGGATAAAATGTTTTCTCTTCAATGACATTCTTGTGGGTTGAACGTCCAAGAAGTACGTGAGGATTGAATGCCTTTTTTTAAAAATGCTACGCATAAGACCTTATATGTACTTATCTTCACGCCCATATCCCTGAAAAGTTAGGCAGTGGTACAACCCAGGACACCCACGACTAGCCGGAGTAAAAATTCCACAATGTGATAAGTGGCAAGCATGTATTGCCAATCGGGTACATACAATCCCGGACAACGCTGTTTTTATTAGAAAATTGAATGTTTATTTACATTCTGATTTTGTTGCCCGACCCGGGGTTGTGTTTTGGTATTGACATCCAATAAAATTTTATTTATTTATTTAATTCTTTATTGTACACAATTTATGACTTAAAATATGGACAGTGATAAACAGAAATGCACAAAAGGTGGGCTTATCTCTAGGTCTAAAGATTTCTTCCAGCCAACCCCAAAATCTAGTTGGAGAGTGAAATTATGAAGTTCCTGGACACAAACTGCTACATGCATCCTTGAAACTGTAAAACTAGCTATTCTACGGTTAGTAAATTTATTTTCGTTAGATATATAACAGGCGTTGCCAATAATAATTAAGATTACATGCTCATTGTTTATACTGCAATGGGGGCATTTAATCCAATTAGAGCGTTTCGTAATTCAAAGGCTATTACAATACAACACTCGACAATTTCACAAATTTTTGTAGCTTCATTTCATTATATTGGCAGTGGCAATACAATGGCAATTGCAGTTTTCGTGTTTTTGTGACATCGTTGTAGACAGTGAATCCTTCATTTCTTTTTTCTTCACAAAACAGTTATAAAACAAGAAAATATGTAAAATGTTACTTAAAACGAGCTATAAGATGTTTTTTTAATCAAATTTAATTTTCAATGTATACTTGAAATAAATATAGAATTAGTATTGTAACACCGGGACGTGCTATCTAAATATTTTCTTAATAAAAATAAACACTCATAAAAATACTATATGTCTTATATTTTATTATAATAATTTTCTTTTACATATTTTTCAATCTTTCTTCTGTCTGTCAATTCTCTTTTATATTTTATACTAGCTGTCCCGGCGAACTTTGTTCCACCCGTTCAGTTTGTATGGGAAAAAGTAAAATGTTGTTTTTCTTAGTTTTCTCTCAAGTTTTTTCCTTTTTCTTGTCTTTTAAACCTTCCCTGGACTTGAACAAATAATTCAAAACTAAAAATAGCGAAATCATTTCAACCGTTCTCGAGTTTTAGCGAGACTAACGAACAGCAATTGAGATTTATATATATAGATTATTTTATATATTTTAAATTCAATTATTCTTTTTTTAAACAGCCAAATTGCATCTTAATGCAACCTCTACAGTATACACTGTAAGAAGGAGAAACCTAATGTTTGAATGAGTGTAAAGTCGTAGCATAATATGAGTTGATCAGGTGTTATTGTTCGGATTAAGACAACAATAAAGTAGGGCAAATAAGCAGGGCACCCGCGGCTAGCTAAAGGTGCTTGTGACAGGTGGCTAGCCTATCGCATACCGGGAATCTGACCAATCCCGGGCCGAACATAATAAGTTGCCCTACCTTAGGCTAAAACATTTTATTGGTATATGATTCAAACGGCTTAGTGCTTTCTTTTTTTAAATATGTTCGGTTTAGGGTATTTTAATATGCCAGTAACAATTATAATACTTTCATGAAATGGTCTAAATAAGTTGATAGATAAATCCTATCTTCCCGTCACCATAACAGCAACTTCTTATCTACGAACTTCTAACATCATTGGTGTCTAGGCAGCGGGTATTTCTGACTATCAAATTTGTCCATGTAAATGTTTACTTACGCTCTAAACTATATCGGGTTTGGCTCGTTAAAATTTATATGTTTTGTGCTTATTCTCTAAATTATATGAAAAAAAAATACTCAACTTAGTATTCATTAAAGTATCGTTATCCCAGACCTAACCTAACGTCGTCGAGGTGGACGGGTGACCACGTAAGGGAAACCGTTTATTGATTAACACTTGAAACATGTTAGCGAGCGTTTGCCGAGGGTGCGTCAGTACACAAAGGCGGACGAACACCTTAATGCTGCATTTTCTTCGCCAATGGCAGGATTACTTATGACACTGTGGCCAGATTTTGGAATCTGTTAGGATAAAATAAAGTAAATAAAAAATGAGAGGCGAGTGTTCATCGCCTACAAAAACACAGGCAGAAATTAAAAACACTTTCAAAATACTTTATTACATATATATTTAAATTTGTCGGAGAAGTGAGCTGCTGAGATAAATCTAACAATACTTGATTAATTTAACAGTTGGCTGAGTGGTGTGATATCTCGCCTTGCCGTAGGTTAGGGTAGTCGGTAAACTTACTCGCGCAAGAGGCTTAATCATATTGGTGACGCACTTTCACAGCAATTGCTGATTATATCCGACATGTATTCTTTACTGCCAAGTGCCAGGCAATCCATCTGCTCCAAACTTATAAAAAATCGGGTTGTCATAAGCACATACACGCGAATTACATAATCCTTTTTTATGCTCGGCTAAAAAGCACATCTGCTTTACATCCAAATAATTTAAAGCAGGAGTTGGTGACTTGTCACATAACTTTATATAATTTTCATTTAAATGTTACATATAAGTGCAAACAACAATTGTGACATTAAATAACAAATTTAATAAACACCCAGACCTGGAAATACATACATTTGTGTTCATCATACAAATGTCTGCTTTCGTCGGGAATCGAAGACAATTCTCGCGGCGTGTACGCTTACCCTTCAGACATGACAGTATTAACTAATACGTGAGCTTGTAATAATAGGTCGAACATAATTTTCGCCATAATACGGAATACATAAAGAGCAGTTTAAAATTTATCTAAATATAATTCGAAGCACATTAAAAAATTTGTTTGATGGCATAGTAAAACAGGTGAGGTGTTTATAAGTTCGTATTTTTAAAAAAATAGGAAATTATTTTTCTTAAAAATGATTCCTAAATCTCAAATGTATATATTGTATATAGAACAATATTTGGAAAAACAAAACCCAATTTACAATATTTGACCTTCCGGACTAGACGTACAAGTACCTGCCAAGGCTTTTCGTCCACAAAATGATTCATAAACATGATTGGCATTTTATTTCGGATGTAAACAATTTCCTATTGCGTAGTCACCCTACACACCACCCCTATTTACTGCCCATAATAAAACACGTGTTTCACTCAGTTCTTTACCAAACACGCTCATGACAGCACGTCGTCAGAACAATCGTATAATTATAATAAAGTTAATGTTTCTGAAACAAATTAACCCCTGCATATACCACAACTTATTGCTGTTGAAAATACACAAAATAAATGTAAAATTAAGAAAAGTGCTGCGGTGAAAAGCCGTTATGCTGCGCACAGTTCTCGCTACAATATTCATGTTATATTTAATTGTGCTCTTAGTTTTACTGTTTCCTTTATCCAAATACAAAAGTACGCCATTTTGAGAAGTATATTTGCAATTTGAAAACATTGTTTTAATAAAAATAAAAGTCCTGTATAATTAAACTGAAATCAATTAATAAAAACAATCTGTTAAATTCAAATTTGTTCTCAAAAATCGTTAAATTCAAATTGTAATAACCACCAGTATAGTCGTGAAAAACGATTGAAAGCCATATTTATAAAAGAAGAAGAAACTTCCAGTATTTCCAACTTTGTAATAAAATACGGGCCATATTTCCAAGTTTTGTAACAGTGCGCTTACATCAAGATATTACATTAAGAGTCTGAGAAGGTGGTCACAATTCTTCGTTACGAACGAAAATGTATTCCGCTGGACGCAGCTATAATGGTTCTAAAGGTGAAGGTCAAGCTCAAGTACTCCAACCATATTTACTGGCTGTTCCGCCGTGTAAGTTATTACCATTTAACCATTATTTATAGTAACATACCTATTTCGAGATAGAATTAGGAATTTTCATTATAATTGCGGCTTCAAAATTTGAGAAGTTATATAGTTTGATATGAAATAATACATTCGTAGTGATTGATCATTTAATGTATACAAAATAATAAAATATGATTTAACGCTCTTGAATCTACGTACGTTTACAAATGTTGTTGCTTTGAACTCGCTGAACTGGGATAAGGGATATAATTTTGATCAATATTTTTTTTATTTCAATTACAGAGATCGAACTTAAATATCAATCTGTTGAGGCGAAGATTTCTTTTTGATTAAAAAATAATGTAAAACTTTAAAACCACGGATGTAATCTTGTTATACAAGTAAGAAAATATAACAATGTTTAACAATTCCATAAACATGCGTCCGGAAAAAAAATGTTGTTAATTCTTTTGCGATGAATATTGAATTAATTAAAAATAAAGTAACTATTGTGATTGACAAATGGCGCGTAGCGTGCATCATATACTCATTCGTAAAAAAATTTGAAAGAATGAAGATAGTTTTCAAAAATATTTTCAAAATAATATGTGTAAGGAAAATTTGCTGATGGATTAATTTTTTACGACATCATATGTGAACACATAAACAAACTTTGACGTTAAACAAAAAACTGAAACGTTACAACATTTACAAGGTTTTAATTTTAAATTGCTAATTAGTAAAATTGAAATAGTGATAAAATCTAACTTGTGTAGCTGTAATCGTAGCCAAGTTCTACGCGACCTTCGTAGCAAAGGGATGACGTTTCAATTCATCATGAAGCATCTACGATATTTTCCTAAGTAGTTTACGTTACGTTTATTATCCGTTTTGATTCCTTCAAATTCCACTTAGACCAGGGCTTAGTGGCGCATTTGTTTGCAAAATTGTTATAATTCACATTTATTTTTTAAAAAGTCCGGGAGGTATCCCTGATTATAAAAGTGTAAGATGACACTTGATATCTTTTGTTATGTTATTGTTTAAACAACGAAAAATTAAATAAGCAAGAAAAAATGCATTTTTTGCAATCATTTTTTTTATATTCTTTACAATATTTTGAATGAAAAAAGTAATAACACCCATTATCGTATCTCCAACCCATTAATTGTTATGAATTTTTTAAAATTGAAAATCACCAAAAATTCTGATTTTCTCGAATTAAATAATATACCATAAAAATTAAAATGCTATATTTTTTATCAAATATTTAAACTATACTAAACAAAGTAACCTAATTAGATTTGAAAAATTTTATTTTGTTATATGTTTTATTTACGTTATAACAATACGCTTCATATGCGCATGAGAAAAGTTTTGAGAGAGAAGTATTTTTATCACACTCCCAACTGTATGTATAAGATGAGTGAAAGAAAGACCGATGACACGATTGAAACATTTTTTGCTGTTTTTAACAATAATACCTTAAATTTTTTTTATTACTGTTTCTAATATTAACCTATTACTAATCTGTTGTATTTTTAAAGTCGATGCGAATAAGAATATGCATCATTTTAGACTCTGTTTGTATGGCGCATCATGTGGATAATACTCTAATTTATAAATTAGAGTATACTACCTAAAATAATATTTGTAGTTTGTTAGTTTAGTCTGGTGAAAAGTTGACACATAAATAATTTTAACACCGTCATGTGTCCTATTTTACAAAAATTATTGGTATTAAGAATTAAAATCATTCAAACATATGATACGATTTGATGGGTAGGACTTTTTTACAAATTTTTTACAACATTTTTTACACATTTTTTACAATTTTTTTTTGTAAAAAATCTGTGACCATAAACAGTTCTGACACCAATAAATATTGAAACGCAAAAATTTTGAGATCACACATTAAATTTCCAAGGATTTTGATCAAATATTTTTCGCCGGCTTTTAATTAATGGCGTTGGCGTGACACTGGCGCGGGAAGGGGAACTGATATAATTCAAATGTGAAGGTAATATGAAATGGAAAGAATACGGATTCAATGAAATTTATTTATATGTTAAAATGTTACCTCGATAAGATAATATACTATTTTTTATAATTGCGCAATAACAAGATAAACGTAGAGTTGGGAATGCTGGAAAAGAGGATGGGAAGCTTTAAAGTAACCAATGCCGAAAGCATAGTACACTCTCGTACTATTTAGACAACTATAAAGTTATTTATGATATTGGAAGGCAAACAAGCAAATAGTTTTCTTGATTGTAAGTAATTCACACCGTCTAGACTCTAGAATAGATGTGGGCCTCTTAAATAAGTTGAGAGTTGCTCAGCGTGTTGTGGAGAGAGTTATGCTCGTTGTTTCTCTGCGAGATATGATCCGTAATTCGGTGATCCGCAAGATAGCGAGAGTAACCGATATAGTTCAGAGAGGCAATGGGCAGGCCACATTGCTCGCAGAACCGACAACAAACAATTGCCATTGCTGTGCTCTGTATGGAGAAGAGGATACTCATTAGATTTACATAGATGACCATTGTGTCCGCGGCTGTTCCTTGCCATCACTTTAGCCCACTGTTTGTTAATAAAATAGAAAAATATACTTACGTTAATTTGATTTTATGAGCAATTTTCATCACCAATGATATCGAGATAATTCGATGATAATAAAAATCCAACACCATAAACTTTAGCACATACGCTGTAGTTTTACGATTTAACCGTTATATCTTGTTGACTAGTTTTTTTATTCCATACGCGAAGAATATACAGACATAAGGGGGCATCCATAAATTACGTCACACGTTAATGGGGGGGGGGAGGGTATCATTTTAATGTGACATTATGTGACAAGGGGCAGGGGGGATCGAAAGCCTTGTGACGTCACATTATAAAATACTAGAACACGAAATTTATATGTGAACTAACCAACTTCAACTACTTTAACGTTGGTCATTAGTTTAATACCAACAATCATGACAATGGAAACAACATTAAACATGCAAAACATTCTATTACTTTCCCACTTTTAATGCAAAGCTGGAAACACCTATATACTTTAAGTAAACAGGTTGGAATTCAGTCTTTTCATTTTTTGATACATGCATAAGTGTGAAAAATGTGTGACGTCACATTAGGGGTGACGGGGTTCTAAAAATGTAACAACCTGTGACAAGGAGGGGGGGAGGGGTCGAAAAGTTCTAAAATTCGCGTGACGTAATTTATGGATGGCCCCTAAATTGGAAGAAGTATTACTACACACATATTGATCCAAAACTTTTCACTGTTCACGTTTCAGGGGCGAGGTTTAACAGGTCTGAAGAATTTAGGAAACACTTGTTATATGAACTCCATCATACAGTGCCTTAACAACACCGCAATCCTTGTCACATACTTCTGCAACGGCCAGTATTTGGAGCATATTAACAGGTAATATTCATTGTTGTTTTTATTACACATATATAGCCAGTTTATTAATCTCAGACACTAAATTGACATAACCAAGTTAATGTATTTTTTGCGATTCAATCTTGCATACAATAGGCACAACAGACGCATGAACACTTCAACAGATTAAAGGACGAAAGACGATTAACATAATTTATAACTCAGTAAATTGCCAGAAATCTGCTTCGATTTCAATGTGATCTCGTCTTATCTTATCTACTAAAAATCCTTTGTTGCCCGTGTTACTACCAATGTTACTACCTGTAGTAAGACGGGTAAATTTTTTTCCGTTTTTACTACTGCAGTTGTAAGTTGCAAGAAGGGTAATACTAAATTTCCCATCTTACTACCAAGTTACTACAGTTGTTACACGGGTAACTTATTTGCCGTTGTTACTACTGCAGTTGTAAGTTGTTAGAATGAAAATATTGTGTTACCCGTCTTACTACTACCCAATTGTAGTTGTTACACGGGTAACTTGATAGCTTTGCAGTTGTAAGCAAAGAAATATTAAATTGTCTACTACATAGTGATTAATTTCTTGCCAGGCAGCTCGTAAAAGTCGAGCGTAGGGTTAACGTCATTAACGCCGTTACATCTGACTAGGTGGTAGAGTTTCCATCAGCTTGTTTTTTTTTATTTTACAAATTGAATCTAACCCCAAAGTAAGCAAATTATATGCTTGTGTTATGGGTGTTAGTCAACGATTCTAGTACATAGAAATACTTAAATAGATACCAGAATAAATGACGGGTAACACAATATTTTCATTCTAACAACTTACAACTGCGGTAGTAACAACGGCAAATAAGTTACCCGTGTAACAACTATAATACATATAATAACTATAATATATAACATAATTGGTAGTAAGATGGGAAATTTAGTATTACCATTCTTGCAACTTACAACTGCAGTAGTAAAAACGAAAAAACATATACCGGTCTTACTACTGGTAGTAACATCGGTAGTAACACGGGCAACAAAGGCTAAAAATTGAGTATTTTCCTTAATTTCCGTTTGATTTCATCATCAAACTTGGTGGCAATAGGACGACTTCGGAAGTACGATATCTAAAATAAAAAAGAATATTTGAAATAAAGTTTTCTTTTTCGGTGTCAGTTAAAAATGGCTAATAAATTTAGGGTTGTAGTTTCAAACAAATTTAGGTTTGTCAATTTTTAGAAGTCGACAATAACACAACACTACAAAAAACAGGTATCATTATTTGTAAACTTGACATTTACATGTCAATTCAGTTATTTACATTCAGTCGTCTGTCCGAGATTAAAAAACGGATTTTCGTGAAATCGATCGCTAGACATAGGGAGGTGTTTCTCATAAAGGTGTTTAGTACATTTAAATTATGTGTAACTTTTGTGTATTTTTATGCGGTTTTACCGTCGAAATCAGAATAAGCACAACAGAACAAGCAGCGTCACTGGCGTAGTAGTACCGGAAATTAAGGCTGTGGTATCAATCTAAGTGAACAATTGTAGGTTTCCTACTCTTGATAAAATTTATAATCAAAATTACTGAATTTTTCCTTCAACCTACGCTGCAGTCATCACAATCGTATCACATCACACTATGTTCCTTATTATTATTTCGGAAAACGAAAGATCTTCGGTATATGTATTTAGAGGTTAATACCAACAGTTAATACTTACAAAAATTACTGTCAACTCTGGACATATATCAAACATTGGTTCAATCTAACGTTATGTATACATAGAAATACATTAAGTATGTACCTATGGCCGGAAACAAATTTAAATAAGGTTTTTTAAGAAAATAAAATTTTGTGATACATTTTTACTTGTAAAGGCTATAAAATAATCCCGAACACGAAAGCATAATGTTGGGAATTTAACAGTTCATGTGACCTTCCGGTTCCATCATCAGGTCAGTTCCATAATTATGTCTCATCCGATTTACATATGCATGCAAAATTATCGCTTAATCAGTATCCGGGAAGTGGAACAAATTCAAATTGCAAGATTCCATCAGGACAAACATACATACGTTTGCTTAAACCCAAAAACTCAAACATCCAAGTTTATCACACAATTGCCTGTTGGAAATGGATTGAGTCCAGTCCTTGTATTCGCTAACCCCGTGGAAGTCAAAATCGTATCTATCCTAAATGATTGAATGATTTCAGATCGCACAGTACGCGGGGTGCGATCGCCGAGGAGCTGGCGGCGGTGGTGCGGGCTCTGTGGTCGGGACAGTACCGGTTCATAGCTGCCAAAGACTTGCGGGTATACTGCACCATTACATAATAAGCTTTTAAATAAAATACAATACACAATAGAATATCGATACAGTGCTATAGCGTAAAACAAATAAAAATGTCGTTATTTTCAAGTCAATGACAACAATTTTCAACATAAAACTTTGTGTATTTTAAATGTTGCCAACCTGAGGCTGGGATGTTAGGCCTCGAGCAAAAGTAAATTTACCGGCTACTTAACCCTCCGAACCGGAATACGACAACGGCAAGCATTGGACGTTATAGTGGCAGGAATAGGTAAGGCGGTAGTACCAATCTGAGCGAGTCGCTGCGAAACTCTACCACCTAGTAAGATGTCACGGCGTCAGTGACGGTAAGCCTATGCTCGCCTTTTACGAGCTGCGTGACAGGAAGGCAGATGGTCTATTGTGCAAAGGAGCTCGAACCAACACGGGGATTCCTCTTTATTTGCTACCTTCATTAACCTTACATACCGAAAGGTCGTCCTTTTTATTAGCAAATATTGGCATATGTCGAGTTTATAACGAGCACACGAAAAATCGGTTAAGTGCACCCGATACAAAAAAAGATGCGTCTGATCTTATTAACTACTAGCTTATAGCCATTACACTCTTGTTATTTAAAATTATGGATTCGATAACTTACGATTTGTCGATACAAAGTATGCGTCAATATCGATATCGATAAAAACACACTTGTTAGGTCATTGTAGTTAGACGTTAGTGAGCCGACGGATGACTTCATATCATAGATCTGGAAAGTTAGTTAACTATTTCTGTTAAAAAGACCGAAATCAACCTCAAATAAGTTATTTGCAATCATCAAAATTATTTCGCTATTATATTTTTTAATTACAAACAAATTTATTTGTTTATAAAAAAAAATATGATCAAAGCTATGCGAAACAGGTTTCCGATAGTACGTTTGTTACAGTTATAATTATGTATTGGTTGAATCATAACATTGTAAGGCAAACAAACACACCTGAAAAACCTTGAACGGCTTTAGCACATTTGACGTCAATGGTAAGTTACCAACCTAAGGCTGGGAAGGTAAATCTGTTAGTAAAGATTACCGACTACCGAACCTCTAAACATTACACGATAACGAAGAATACGTACGGACGTATAGAAAAAGTATTGGTTACTTTTTATTTCAACAGCGTACAAAATATTTTGGCTTATGGCATATGAATAAAAAACTATTTTGGGCTCCTTTGCAGAATAGACCATCTGCCTTCCTGCCAGGCAGCACGTAAAAGGCAAGCATAGGCTTACCGTCACTAACACCGTGACATCTGACTAGGTGGTAGAATTTCGCGACTCAGCCGGATTGGTACCAACGCCTTACCTATTCCTGCCGCCATAACGTCGTGACGTGTTCCGGTTTGGAGGATAAGGTAGCCGGTAAACTTACTTTTGCTCGAGGCCTAACATCCCGGACTCAGATTAGCAACGCACCGTCACCACCTTTGGTGTCTCTAGGCGGCGTGATTTTCTTACCATCAGGAAATCCGTCTGCTTGTTTGCCTTCCAATATAAAAAAAAATAAAAGGTTACAGTGAGTCAACCTTATAAGATACATATTATTATGCAACATTAATGTTTCTCGATGAAAGTAGGTTTACCATAAATTGTCTCTCCATTTATCACCACTACTCCTGCAGCACGTCACGCCTGCCGACAATGGCTGGCCGTCATCGTCGTGTCCCAAAAAGTGTTTCTTTTTAAAATTACATTCATTCTCTAAATGATTGCTTGTGACCGCGTTAGATGACCTTTGTTTAATTCAATTTATTTATTTGTAGAAGTAGGTACAGTCATAGGTGTTGAAGATAACATTACAAAAGAACGACTAAAACCTAGTCGCGTACAAATATTGTTTATTTGTACGCTAGTAACTGGAGAATCGAATAAAAACTCGTCCTAATACTCTGTTGTTTGGGTTCTATAAGCGAAGCGTGGTGTCGTGTATATCCGATGTCTTAAGAGAGAAATGTTCTGTGTGCGCAGAACGAGGTGGGCAAGCACCAGCGAGCGTTCCGCGGAAGCGAGCAGCAAGACTCGCACGAGTTCCTCACCATACTCATGGACTGGCTGCATCTCGACCTGCAGTTCAACATCAAACCGCCGCAGAAGGTATTACTTACTACTGTTCATGACTCTTGTTACGTAGCCGGCCGGCGACGTGTGAAATTATACTGTAAGTAAAATTCCGAAGTATATTCAAAACGTTTTTAAAACATAGTTCCACATATCACAGCATATATTTACCTTAATTTGTTGTATTTATGTAACATACAAAGTAAGCGCAAACTGCCGCGTGCCGCGTCAACATAAT
>NJDD01000504.1:211394-228020 GCA_002245505.1 Calephelis nemesis
AAACAAAAGATTAAATAAATTACAGAGAAACCTGTTTTATTTTCATCCCCATGCAGCTCTCCCAGTGACAATAAAAATGATTGTAATTTGATAATCACTAATTTTGTCAATAAACAAATTACAGTCATATTTTATTGTCACAAAAATTAAATCTGAAGTTCTCTTAAAGGGCCTATATAGAGGTTATACCATGAGGATATACATTTACATATGAGGATATACATTTATACATCTAGATATTAAATATTTTGTTCTCGAACGCGATATGGCATGGCGCTACTGTTTCATTTTCGTTGACATTTGATTTGACAGCTGCATAGACTGCTTACTCTATTCCTATTTATTAATATACTTTATGGGTACCACTGTTTACTTTTGTAAATTTTGTAATTGTTTATTGTTATATGTTTTGAATTTCTTCGTAAATCGTTATCGATTTAAGCTTTGTTTTAATTTTGACTATTAATTCCGCCGGACCATTGAGTACAGTAATAATTCTTTAACCGTAGGGCTATACTTTTGTATCTACAAATTGTGAGAAACGTATGTTAGCATCAAACTTGCTTCCAATTGGTTCCAATTCAAGTTTGGCAATTTGCCATCAGCAATATAATTTGTTATTTACCTACAAACGTAGCTGAAAAATCTTACGTGGTTCTATAAATTATAGTTGTTTTCCGTTTAATGAAAATTGTTAATGTCTATTATGGAGGTGGAACCTTACGGAAATATGCAACTACATTTTGACCGTGACTGGATCGAGCAAATAATTTTAGAACTTGGTGAGTATGTAATAAGATTATGTATTAAAGTATTAGTACCTGGATGGCTGAGCATTGCTCATTTCATTTAAAATCCCCTTCATACTAAATTTCATGAAAATCGTTGCAGTCATTTCCGAGATTCGTAAAATATATTAAATAATATTAGTAAGTATATTTATTTAAATATATACATGACTTGCTCTTTTCAATGCATTAGCAAAAAAATATATTGTCTAGCCTATATCCCTGAAGGGTTCTGAAGAGGTACTACCAGGACACCTGCTACTAGCTGTAGACACTAAATTACACAATGTGACCGGTAGCAAGCCTGAAAGATAGCCAATTACTTTTATTAGAAACTTTGAAACACCCATTTTTGTCCAACCTGGGTCTATCATCAACTTCATAAAGTCAAGTCTAACACCATAACACTAGTTTACATAGGTGAGGTGAAGGTTCAAGGTATTAAATTAATTATTAATATTTGTGTAAAAGCTTCATTTCAACAATGACTGAAAAAAATACATTCCGTGGTTGTTATGAAACAAAATAGTTTGGGAATTTCTGCACCAGAATAATATTCATTTGTAGGTAATTAAATAAGTAAATGGCTCTTTTCAATGAAAGCTGTACCAAAGAATGGACTTACCTTTTACCTAGCACCATATTTCTTATTTATTAGTAAATATAATAGATTGACAATGTCACACATTAAAATCATTCTCTGGAATTTCTGACTATCTAGATAGCGCTCAACTTTAGTCAGAATTTGATCGTTTTTTCCAGACTCCTAAGATTGCTATATATGTGAATTGCTATATAGTTGACAAAATAACACACATTAATTAACAAGATGGTGCATAAAGAAATTTAAGGGTTAATTTGTATTAAATAATAGCCAATCTGGCGAGTTGAAATCGATAGTGCGTACTATAGGTGTATTGGTGAAGAGAAACAGCATTTAATTGAGGCTTTAAGACTTTCTTTCTTCTTAGAGGAGTATAGTTTCCTAGCTTAATTTTTAATGCATTTTATTCACAAAAAATGACACCTTTATACTAAACCTTTACTTGCATCTATGTAATTTGATGGGTTAACCAATCAAATCTTATTAAATTAACCAATCGCAAATAAGAGCACTGGTTCTCTATCAGCATCTGGTCAAGGTCTCGGGAGGTCACTGGTTACAAGCGGCTGGTGACCGTGACTTGTGGTGCTCTTTGTGGATGATAATGATGATGATAATGAAATGTTCTCTAGATCTAGATTATATACATGTAAATTAAATGAAATGTCTCTTTTTTCAAAACGATTATAGTTTCTCTTGTAAATGTGGCTATTTATGGGGTATTCAAACGCAAACAAACTTTCTGTTTCTATCTTAATGATTTTTTTTGTTCAATGATTGCACTGATTTTAGTAGAAATTTCAATAAAGGTGATTCATAAATAAATTGCTCCCACATATTGCTTTATAATACAAACTAATAAAAATATAAAGGTGTGACAATGGATATAAGTTATTTAAAAAAGAAACTTAAACTTAACTTTAAAAGTTGCCAAAATTGCCTTGCAATATAAGACCTAATTAATCAATGAAACCGCTAAAGCAAATGGCATTGAAATTCTCCGCCTACCACCATATCATTGTAAACTCAACCCTATTAAGTTGATGTTGGCACAAATAAAAAATGATATTGCTGCCAATAATTCAACATTCAAACTTAAAGATGTAGAACAGCTGTTTTATGACACAATAGCAACAAAAAACTTTAACAAATGGAAGAATTGCTGTAACCATGTGGTCATTGAAGAAAAAAACATGTGGGACTTAGATGATGTCATGGAAGACGCGGTGCAGAATTATTTTATTATAAATGTTAATGAAAATTATAGCAAATCTGATTAATTGTAATATTACTTGATTTTAATATTTAAAAATATTGTAATCAAAAGTGTGCTTTAATCTTAATACAGTCAAAACCGTTAAAGGCGACATTGTTTAGAACAACATACCGGTTAAATTGACCAAAACCATAGGTCCTGGCTGTATGTTACATATAATATTAACACCTCCTTATCGAAAACATTGGTTTTTACGACATTGTTTACTACGACATAAAGCATTAAGCAACCACATTTGGTTAATGTTTTCGGAGAATTATATCTGTAGAACGACCGGCTCAGCTGTATTGTAAATAATTTGAATAGGTAACTGTATCCTCATCTGGCACAGTATAGTAGTCAATGGCTATTATCGTAAAAGTAAACAAAGTTTAGGGTCTTTTGTAATTCCTAGAAACAAAGCACGTGCATGCCGTAGCCTCAAGGCCTGCTTCTTCATGTCTCTTAAGTCAGTCTGTTACTTATCTTTACACAAGATGCACCAAAACATACTGTTGAGTTATTTGTGAAAATTGTAACATGTCGCAAAAAAGAAAACAAATCGCGTATTTTTTCAAAGCTAGAGAATGGAATTCCAAACAAAGACCTGGCCAAAAAATAAGGTTTAACACACTCGACAATTTCAACGGAAAGAAAGGGAGAAAATTCAAATCCTTTACGACAAGAATTTTTTGAAAATGAAACGAGCCAGAACAACGCGGCATACGAAGATTGAGGAAGCTTTGTTAAAGTGGTTTAAATATAAAGGACAAAAAATGTACCAATAAATGGACCAATTCATTTCACCGGTTGTTACAACTATCAGTTTTTACGACTCGATATGAGTAGTCCCTTTGATGTCGTTATAACAGATTTTGACTGTAAATATAAATCTCGTGTCACAATGTTTGTCCTCAATGGACTCCTAAACCACTTAACCGATTATAATAAAATTCGCACACCATGTGCAGTTCGATCCAACTTGAGAGATAGGATAGCTTACGTCTTAATGTATGATTAAAAAAATTATCATCCGAGCGAAGCCAGAACAGGCAGCTAGTATTATATATATTTTTATATACATATAAAAGAAAGTTATGTTACTTACACTGAGTCCATATTGGCTCACATAATATTTACCAATCCTATTCTTTGTCTTAAAACCAATTTGTGTTTATAATAATCAGTCTTCGTAATTTTATTTTTCATATTTTTTTTATTCATACATTTTTATTACTACCTACGGAGCTCATAACAGTTGGTGATCATAACCGTTCCAAATCTTTTTATTCCGTTTGATTGCGAGGAAACTAAGAAAAACAACAATTTAATTGTTCTCTTGTAAACTGAAGGGGTGGAACGAAGTTCGCCGGAACAGCTACTATTTGATTACTCGTATAAAACAATCAGTCAAAAATGAAATCATGATAAATACCCATACCTAGTTGTATTATCTTCAAGGTGATGCATTTGACATAAGAGTGGTTTGGAACTCGGACACTGCACTATTAGCTGGGACGTTGGCAATTGCTGGTGGTCTACTGGGCGGGTATGTTGGGGGACGAATGGGAGCTGTGCTAGGAGCCGGCATTGGCGGAGCTGCAACTCTAGGTATGTATAAACATACAGACTACAGTATATTTTACTATTCCTTATACAATTTCAACAGGTATCAAAACTAATAAATTTTACTTTTAATAGCAATACTAATTGCAAAGAGGTTAAAAATAAGATTAGTAAAATGCTCAGTTCTGTATTAGTCTGGGTCTGTATCCATCGTGCCCGCCAGCTTGTTAGAAGCTAACAGGAGTTAAATGGGTTACATTGCCAACACGAAAATTGGTAGAAGGGTGCTGTGTAGCAACTTGCGCAGGTAGGAATCCACTCCCTTGCCATAATGACTTACATTCTCATGTTCAAGTTTGAAAGGCAAAAAATAAATGAAAATAAGGGTTGAATGTTTGCATGAATTCCTATTATATTAGCTATTGATTAAAAGTAAATAAGTATGTTTAAAAAAGGAATTAATTATTCATACAGTTTGTAATTAAACTCCAGGAGTTTTGGCGCCATCGAGAAAAAAGATGGTCGAAGGTTTTCATAATTATTAAATTTCGTGTTGATATTGAGTGAAATTAGTCAATTTTGGTGGCATTTTGTACAATTTTGTTCAGTGAAAGTGCACAAGTGAAATAATCATGAAAAAATTAGCGTATCATGTATTTCCTTGTTGCCGCCAAATCTCCTTACATGAGCTTGCGTAATGAGGCCGCCGCTTTACCCATGAGCCTGACATGACTTACTGACGACTTATGACTGATGACTAATTATAATTGATCAAAATTCATATAAAATTTGATGCAAATTTCTGCTTGACGAATGGCAAAATACTAACGTGAAGGCCAAAACTTAAGAAAAAAAAATCAACTCCAGTTCAGTAAAGCCTTGCCTAAATTATGAAGTCTAATGGTAAGACAAATTTTAAGTCTTCTGGAAAAACTAGTTGGGTATTTATCCTGTATCTTGTTTTGAAATAGTGCAAGATATTTGCTAGAAATTAACATCAAAATTTAGCCTTAAATTGGTCAAGTCCGAACTCCGAAGTTACAATTGTTAAATTAATTCTAGTAAGAAACGGGATTATACAGACAGCTATATATTTGGAGTGTGACAGTTTATGGTAATTGTTTATTGGTAGAACAAGGGAATCCCAATTTCCACCAAATTCCAATACGGCGTGGTTTACAAATTCCAAACCTTAAAGCATTAATATTAATTAAAATATTAATATTAAAATGTATTGTATTGTCTACGCTTGCATCCTGTGACATAATATCTCCAGGCAATTGCATACGTCCCATTGGTTATTTGAAATTCTCTTAAGTTACATTTGATTCAATAATGGAATATTATTAATGCTCAGTACACTGTTTTCTTGAATTGGTTAACGATATTTCAACTAGGGACCAAAGACATACCTTAGAAAGAATTATTAAAAAACAACGCAAATAATACAAGTAGTACCTATACCTAAAAACATATTTCGTTAAAGACAGGGCGGTACATCGAGCTCGTGTCATTAAACTTGAGATTATGTTATTTAACGGCAAACAAGCAGACGGATTTCCTGATGGTGAGAAATTCACGCCGCCTAAAGACAACAAAGCTGGTAATGGTGCGTTTCCAACTACGTTAATGTTAGGCCTCGAACAAAAGTAAGTTTACTAGCTACTTTATCTTCCGAACCGGAACATATTAACGGCAAGCGCTGACATTATGGCGGCAGGACTAGGTAAAGCGGTGGTACCAATCCGGGCGAGTCGCTGCGAGACTACCACCTAGGCAAATGTCACGGTGTTGGTGACGGTAAGCCTGTGCTCGCCTTTTACAAGCTGCCTGACACAGGAAAGCAGATGGTCTATTAGGCAGATGATCTATTCTGCAAAGGAGGCCGAACCAACAAAAGTGCTGTATTTAATTTATTTTAAGAGCATTTTTTTGTTTTTCTATATTGAAAATATCCAGACACAATTTCGAGCTGTAAAGAATTTGTAAAGATTTTTATACCTATATTTACAATATCGGGGATTGTCTGTTCCAGTTACGGTAACATTGAGAGAGATATGGGGAACAGTCAAGGAAAAACTAAGTGAACTCTGCTACATAGTGTTCAACTACCTTCGGCGGCTGGATCCATTGGACTATGTGCGAGCAGTTGACATCCTGATCGCCTGCACAGCAAGTCGCAGGGAACTGGTTTTAACTATCTTAGATTTCATTGCGCATAAATTAGGTCGCGAAGTGATATCGAATATTACTGCGGCATAGTTATAGATTAGTAATATTTTATCTAATTACAAAAATATAGTAAATTTCACATGACACTTTTTTGACTTCTGTTCTTCTGATTAATTGTATTTTTTTTTTATAATTATTGTAATTTTGTGAGGCTTGTATAAAACAAGCTACAAAAGTTACACACTTTATTTGTTTTGTTTCAACCTGTTAATATTTTGTATGAATTTTGTTGAATTTGTCATATTTATTTATTTAAAAAATACATATAATCTTAAAACAGCAAAGTGACTCAAATTACAATATTCGACAATAAATCATAACATTTTGTCTTTTCAGAGTTTTGATGTAAAATACATAGATGTAAATGTTTAAATACATATATTTTAAATGTAAATATAAAAAATATGTACACATATAAAGGTGTACCTAAAAAAATATGACAGGAATTGTGACACAAGTGTTAAACATTTATGTATTACTAGCGGCCCGGTACGTGCTTCGTTGCGTATATGACAGCATGAATAACATAACATAACAAAACAAAAAAAGGAAAAAAAAACAACTGAAAAAAGTTTCAATATGACAGCACAATCCCTATCTCAAAAGTTTCAATTTGACAGAAAAATACCCATTACCAAAACGTGATAAATGAAGAACCGCCCGACCGATTTTATGCAAACTTTACATAGACCATAGCTACTAAATAGTCCGAAAAAAGCCTAAACATTTGGGGACAAGCCCCTAGTTGTGGTGTCGCAAGAAGTGTCACAGTTTGAAAAATTAATTTTTACACCCAGACAAGCAGTTATACACTGCTCCACTAATTATCACTGAAGATTTCCATGTATTGTTCCGGGACTCCTGAGTAGAATAGACCATCTGCCTCTTTGCTTTGCAGCTCGTAAAAGGCGAGCACTCGTTAATTAAGTCGTTACCATCTCGCCCACTAGTCGTCGAGTGCTGTGCAGCAACCCACCCCGGTAGGAATTCCTGCCGTTAATAACATTTCCGTCCGGAGGGTGGAGTAGCCGGTTGACTTGCTTACATTAACACCCAGGCCACTGGACAGCGACGCACCTATAACATCTGTTGTGACTTTAGTCCACGGCTATCTCTTACTATAAGGAGAGCCGTGTGCTTGTCCGCTGAACTCGTGCAAAAAAAATGTGTCAGTGTAAACTAAGCTTAATTTATATTTTACTGACAGCGCCTTCGAAGAATTACATCTTGTTTATTTTAGAGGCTATTCAAGAAATTTGTATTGATTTGATGTTTTGGAAACTAGCTTTTTATTTAAGTAAATAAAAGTATTTCTATTGTACTTTTACTTTTTACTTTATTGTACTTTTTTAAATGTCATGACCTCCCGGTCGTGGCAAGCAATTTGTCTGCTATTTTATATTTTTTTGATACATTAGGGATTATTAACAACACTTATAAATGCGAAAGTGTGTTTTTTTTAATCCTTCTTTCACGTTGTAATGAACCGATCTATTTCTTTCGTGAGGAAACAGGAGTAGGCTAGAGCGTGGGACAGGCTACATATTCCGACATCTAAACGCGTTCACGCAGGATAGCTAAACACTTTTAATAATTGTTAAAATATATATATTTTGCATAACATTTTTAAACAAACTTTTGTCATTATTTAAAAAAAATAGAAGTTCTGATTGTATTAAAGACATGTTTAAATTTTAAAATATATTTAATTAAAATTGCTACAAGGGACCTTTCGTTTTTAATATTGTTCCTAATATTTTGATTATTACTTAAATGTAACCATAAGTTATTAAGTAGGTAATAGTAACTGATGTGTGATATAGTGCCGTCCACTAGTTATGATAACTTTATATGATGATAAAAAAACTAGATGGCAGTAGGTATTAAATGTTTTTACTATTAGACGCTGTAATTTTACTTTGCATCAGCACTAGTTTTTGTAATTGTTTAATGTTTTTGCTTTAGTGTAGTTTTGTAGGATTTTTAAATAAATTTTTAAAAAATGTTTTGATTTTTATTTATACACCTAGTTAGTTATTTAGGATTCAGGCTTAATCTGAATTTCAATTTCATCAAAATACCGTAAGCATATTTAAAAAAATGTGTGTGTATTAGTGTAGATACACACGTTAGCAGTAAAACTTCTTATGACGTCATTTTTTATGGAGCATAACAGAAAAAGTTAGAATTTAAAAAATATATATATATATATATACTGCGTCGATGCGCGCGCGCGTGTTAATTTTCATTGGAAATTCATTTAAATTTTATAAAAATACTAGCTGACCCAGCAAACTTCGTATCGCTTGACATTAATGCTTAGACAGTAGCGCAGTCTGTTGGATCCGATGTAAAACATTCTAAAATCAACAACTACTTATTATTAAAAAAATAATTTAAAAAAACATTTTCCAGTGGACCACATTGTGAATCTAAACCATTCTCGGATTTCCTAGAACACATACAAAAAGTTTCATCGACATCGGTCCAGTCGTCTAGAAGGACCCACTCACAGAAGAATTATATATTTAAAGATAAATTTAAATCGAAATATCTAATCTCAATATCTAGATTAAGATTGAGCGACAGTCATGGCGTTGAAAAAACTATGCCTCCAAACTTTGTTACAATTGGAAAAAATGTCCTTTCCATACCTGTCAAGTGATAAGATAAGCCCCCTACTTAACCGAAATGTAGAAAATGTGTTGGTCCGGGCTCCTTTGCAGAATAGAGCATCTGCCTTCCTGCTAGGCAGCTCGTAAATGGCGAGGTCTATAGGCGGCGTAAATTTCTTACCATCAGGAAATCTGTCTGCATGTTTGCCTTCCAATATCATAAAAAAAGTTTTGCTTTACCTGACAACTAAATTTTACCTTGCAATTTGTTAAAAAATAGTAGGTGTGTTTACGCCCATTTAGTCATTTAAAGTTATTATTACATAACTACTTATACATATACAACATCAGGGCTTGAACCTTTACCATGAGTTGGTATAGATTAAGTTCGGTAAGTTACGTGTCGAAATCGATGACAGTTTTGGTCTATAAATGTGTTCCTCTTAGTTAGCAATAGAGGCGCTGTTTAAAGTTTTCATACAAATAATTGACAGAGACGGTAGCGAGTATAGTAAACTTGACAAGCCCTAAACTCATGGTAAGGGCTCTGACCCGAATTCTAAACAAAACGATTTTAAATTATTTTTGGTATAACACAAAAAAAAGTATCCGACTAAAGGTCTAGTTTTGGCCGAAGCCGAAAGCCGATTGACCTTCAATCGCCACAACCTTCGGCGGAAGCCGAAGCCGAAGGTTTATAATCTCTCTTTAATTTCGTTCAATAAAGTCGACAAGCTACAATTAATTTTTAAATTATTTCAAACCTTCGAAATTGAAGGTTTATGTTTACTGTGTCATACCGGCCCAAAACCCGGCCGAAGCCGAAAGTTTCGCCGAAGATGGTTTTTGGCCGAAAGTGGCCGAAGCCGAAGCATCGATCAGACACACAAAATACAACTTCAGACAGGGCTCTTTCATAATTTTATAATACAGGAGACTTTAAATTATTGATTTGCATAAGATTGTATTTAGGTTATTGCAAAATAATTGCCAGGAAGTAAATTGAAACAAAAACATCATAATGTTTTATTTTTATTAACGATCAATCACCAAACAAATTCTGCCACCATTTTACAAACAACCACGTTTTAAATATAATACTGGTAATAAGTCACAAAACTCATTGGTGCAATGTAGCAGGTTTTACAATAAACATATTTTAAGTAATGCACGTAAAAAAATTTAATGAAGCACATAATATGTATGTAACATAGCGATGTTACATACATATTCTGTGCTTCATTAAAATAATAACATACGATACATAATAAAAATACAATTGAAGGGTTGAGTTCGAGAATGGTTTAACTAACAAATAAGTGATTTGACGCAACTGACATTTTAAACATTGGGAGCATTATTTTCAATTCTACTAAAGAAATACCCCAAATATGGCGCTTGTTAAAAGTTAAGAGTTTTTGGCTATATACATGGAGTATATTATACTACTTACTTTATTTATTATTATACTACTTATATTTTATATTAGAACTAACATAATTATGATATTTTATGTAGGTTTAATTTACATTCAATCTTTTTTGTAGTAGGGATCTCGACATCTGTATCAGTTAAACCGTTTTTAGACTGAATATCTCGAGATATTATAATGCAATTCTTGTTATTTTGAAAAAGGCCTTTAATAGAATATTTCTTTCTGAATCCAAATTAACCAATAACTAATTAAAAAAAAAAAACAGTTAAACCATTCTCGAACTTAACCCTTCAATTGTTGTTTGCACCATTGGGTATTAAAATATTTTAGTTAAATGCCTATTCACGCCCACAAACAATCAATAAATAGTCAATAATTTCCTTCCGTTTACAATAACTTAACTAAAATAAATAAATTACCAAATGTTTGTATTTTATATCTAACTTGCTTTGCTAAGGCTAAATCAGATCCATAATTTCCCACTAAACCACTACTTATAAACAGTTTTACTCTTAAGTACTCAAACTACAATGGATTCAAATAAATAATGCGTATAAATAATTTACTATAAACTATTATGTTTGTCATCGATATGTGTTCATGATATAGGACTTGTCAGATCTACTTTCAAATTATATTATATAAGAAATATTGCGTATTTAATAGTAGTTAATGTACTTGTCATAGTATCAGTTTAAAGGACGGTTGTACACTGACACACGTGAGTGAGAACACAGCCTTATTATGTCTTATTCATATCACACAATAGGATTGTACAATACGATGCCGCCAAATGGACACCAAAGATGTTAGAGTTGAGTTAGGTAACACTGGTTACACCTAACTCTTAGAACCATAACTCACCGGGACGCCTTTGCGACATGGCCAGCGATGTTGCCATGGCTAGGTCTAGCGTTCCTGCGTCGCCATTCGGTCGACAAGTGCGTTAGCCGTCGTACATCTCAATACGAACTAGTTGGCGACGTCCGCGTCGCTGGCCACGTCGCCATGACGTCCCGGTGAGGTATGGCCCACAGCACAATAGTAACTAAGATATCTATCTATATCTATCTAGGAATAGGTAAGGCGGCGATACTAACCTGGGCAAGTCTTCTATTATGTATACATTTAATGATTTAATTCTGGGTATCTAATTAAGTGTACTCGTTGTTTTTTTCAGTTTGCTGATAAACAGTTTTTGATTTAAATTAATGCTAGTCAACAGATGATAATGCTAGAGAAACAGATGATTTAGGCATTCACACAACTTTCAGGCAAGTGTTAGGACTAAACTAAATGATTTCCGGCAAAAATAAATAATGAATGAAAAACTACTTAATATCTAGCTAGCCTTAGTAAGGAATGATCAGTTGCTATTCTACACAATCATTGTAAATGTGTCTTGCACAGACATGGCCGCTAAAAGAATGCGTTCTTGACGTTTAACAGTTAATATTGTAACAAATGTATTTTCCTATTTAAAGTTAGTTAAAAAGTAACCATTATTTCATAAAAATACATTTTTTCTGCAATATCTTCAATGTATTATGTATAGGCATAACTCTTTCGATTATAGGATTAGCAAATAAACGATATTAATATTTTTAATGTAATTGTTTAAAATTCAAATATACATAATTCTTGTTAACAGCGACTAAAGATATAGGTATGACTTATCCGGAACGCATTCCTTTAACAGATAACTCTAATATAAGTAAATGGCTGTCTATTACTCTTCCCTCCTCTACACCCTTCTTCCTTGGCTAATAAAATTACTATTTCCTTAACCTAAACAAACACTTGGGTATCAGCTTTCCTCCGTAAGTTGTGCACCTCTTTATATATTGTCGCATTAGTTTATAGATAGCACTACATACACGTACTTTTCAGGTAAACTTAAATATAAAATAAATTATAGGAACAAAGTGTCATTTAATTTTAAATATATCTGAGATTTTGTTACTAATACGTACTGTTAAGTTTGCTATCACATTAATAAAACAAACGTATCTAAGTCTTTAAGTTAAGGTAAAATAACTAAAGGCAGTAAAACTGCAATAACCGACTCCAACCATTTCATTAAGTACTACATCACGATTTCATCATTATTTTGTTCCAAACATAGGAAATAATTTTGAAATAGTCCCACATAAATTTTATCAACATCGTTGTAGCAGTTTTTTAATTATTTACTTAATAATGCATACATTTTTGTGATTGTGTATGCGTTATTAACTTAAAAATCGCTGATCAGATCATGAAATAAATGTAAACCATAATATATATTTGACATTTTCCATCATCGGCGTTTAGTGAAACTTTCAAACATTCATATTTTTAAATAAAGAAACACTTGTACTGTTTTACGTATCACACATAATTTATTACTTTGTAAATAGCCAAAGGGGAAAATTTTTGGCCCTAATAATGTAATAAATTATATATCGTGATAGGTAAAATAGTACAAGTGTTTCTTTATTTAAAAATATAAATAAATCACATAAATGATTTATATATAAATCATCATATAAATTTTATACGGGACTACCTCGGAATCGCGACCTACCTTTAAAAAAATAATCAAAATCGTTTTATAATTTGTCCAGTAATCGTGTAACAAAGTTACAAAGAAACATATAGTTGAATTGAGAACTATATCTTTTTTGGAGTCGGTTAGAAATAAACAATAACACATTCTTAATATTAATAAAAAATAATATTAAGTACATGTTTCATTCTTTGAAATCGAATAACTTTTCGAACTTTAAAAAAAAACTGGGAGTAACTTTTTGCGCCATTGTCAATCGTTGCGTTAAAAGTTGAATAATTAAATAATCAAAAGTTAATTAATTTAAGTAACATTTTGGACACTTCCCCTTTTACTTGTCCAAGGGTTGGCTCGCAGAGAACGGTACAGGGGTCGCAGAGAACGGTACAGAAGAACAAAAACCAAATCGCCTGCTTCAAAATATACAAAATTAAAAAAAATGCCAAAAAGAATAAAACAAGCCCAATGTTGTTTAAAGTGACCCTGGACAGTTACATCATTGAAATAATTTTATAATCAATCCACCTCTACAAATCATACACTCTTTACAAAGTGGGATATTAACAGTCGGGAGCAGGTCACATTTTAAGTTTCTTGGTAAGAACTATAATTAAAGACAAGTGCTCAATAAAAAATCAAGAAATCATCCATGCAAAACTTGCTTCCAGAAAAGTTATGTCATTTGATTGCCAGTTGGATATTTTATACATATTGTAGTTTTGCATTTCCTTTACATCGTTGTATATCTTAAACTAATAAAATGATAAATAGTGAAAGAAATCTATTAATAATTTTTAATAATAATAATTAATTTTCAACGGTACCACATGAAGTTCGTCATTTTTTTAATTAGCGTTAATAGCGTTTGATGGCCGCCATGTTAAGTCTTGGTCAATGTCGTGTCTAGACACTCGTCAGAAATAATCGAATTCGCAATGCGCTTGGTCTCTAAAAAGCCATAAAGGAACAAACAAACATACATTCATAGACTGTTAAACACATTACCCTCCTTTGCGCGCAATCCGGCAATAAATAAATAATTAACACAACAAAAAATATATAAATACAATTAAAAATATTTATAACATTAAAAAACTCTTACCTATTTAAAGAGGTTTTTTCTGTTCCATTAGGATTTTTAAATTCTAAACCTCCAATAAAATAATAACCTCCGAAAATTTTCAAATAATTTTTAACATTTACATTGTCACAGTTAAAGTCGAAATACATTAACCAAAACTGGTTTCACAGAGATCTATAAAACAAATCTTGTTGTACTGTAGTAGTTTACTATTTAACAACCTTAAATATATTCCCGAAATTTACAACTACAACATGGAATTTCAATAAATTCATCGAATTAGTTTTAGTCTAACTCTATGCCAATTGTAAAAATAAATAGTACATTTTGTATATCTATAAGGTACGTTTATCACCTTGGCGTTGCTGGAACGTTAGTTTTCTATTCTAAAATGCGTTTAAGCTTTTCGCAAAAAAAAAAGCATGCATCCCGTTCGCACGCTTCACAGTTTTATATAACAAAATATATTCTTGCTCGTAACGGTGCGGACGTACACACACTACCACACGCGTAACGTATCCTGTCTCATTCTTTCGTCCGCTAAGTCACAGTACAAATATAAAACAGTATGGAAACTAATGACAAACGCTCGAAACGGCACACATAACAAAACACGCCCACCGACGAGGTCGCTAAGCGGTTTTCGCGGTGCAGTAGTAGCGAGAGCCGCGTCAAGACGAGTTTTCACGTTGTTACTTGTTTCCGCGATCTTTTCGAAGGTACCTTTTTTAAAATACCTCAGGTTTACAACGCACCCTTACATAAAAAATACGTGAGATTACTTCCTTATACTATATGTAAACTACATACGCAGTTATTGGCAATTCGATTGACAGAAAAAACTTGACAATCCTGTTGCTTTATTGGAATGTAGGTAGGTATTTCATCAACTAGCTTTAGTTTCCATACTGTTCCATATTTGTACTTGACCTAATTTTATAGCTGAATCTTTATCACAATAAACTTGACTGTTTAAAATCACAAAAGTCAGTACCTACTTGTTTCCTTTAAAATTAAGCTTAAAAAGAGAGAATTCAAGAATAAGCTCATTTTTTATTCTTATTTCTAGGTTTATTCCGTCCGAGGTTGTTTTATGATATATACAATATTGCATTAAATTTGGTCCAATAAATTGTGAAAAGATGGTTTTATATGTGCCATCAACCTGATATTATTTTTCAATAAACTTTATCCGTTTTATCAATAAACATGGACTAAAGTACTCGTGAGTTTCAACCTGATATAGTCCTTATTATACGGTGAGATAGACTATTATACCAAATTAAGTGGACTCTTTCATTAGTTTATGTTAATTAATAAGACGGTATGAGGTTTAGAATATGATCGTAGTTAATTACTCTGAAATATATAATTTTCTGTTGCTAGAGCAATGTGTGCTTCAGTTTATTAATACATAATTGGACTAACTGCATTAACTAAAATAACTAAATGCGGATTCAACTAACTAAGAACTATTCGCGAATTTCACCTGATGCAAATCAGGCCAATCTTGAATTCCACTAAGTACAAAGTAGTGTGATCCAAAGAAGTTAATGCAATGTTTTTGAACGAAAAAAAAATTCAAACCTGCAGATCGCTTACCTTTTGCAGGTAATCATATAATATTACAGCAGTTTATGGAACGGTTTATGGGATTTATGATATAACAGAAGACCATAAGTAAGGCATTCTTCTTCTCAGATGTTGGTACATTTTTGGATGTTTACTGGTCATCTTCCATGGCCTTCTTCAGTTCCATGGCCAACTTGTACCCCAGCTCTGGCCTGCGGTCGCGACCTTCCACCATTGGCAGTACCTATAATAACAAATGGATATTGATAAGCAATAACGTATCCAGCTCCACTTAGAAAAAGGTGATTAAATATTATACACTATTTAAGGACAAAGTTTTTAGTATTTTTTTTTATTTCTCTGAGATTCCATCAACAGATTCAGACTATAGCAAAGGGTCCAGGACCACTTCGAAAGTAAAATGGTTTAGAAGTATCTTCATGCTCATATCTCTGGGAAGACGTATACTACCTGGGCACCTACCACTAGATCAATCAACTGAAGATATTTAGTGCTACAATGTGGTTGGTGGTAAGCTTAATGCTAACTGGGCACATATTCCTATCCAGGGAAACGTTAATTTGGTTATAAAATTTAAAAATCATATTCATTTTCTTTTTGTTGTTCGTTTTTGTCGGGAATCGCATCCGAAACTATATGAAGAGGCAATATGTAAATAAGCAGTTAACATTTACAATACCTGTTTGTGACATGATATCGCCTTCTTTTCAAGTCTACGATATTTGAATGGTCGACACATACTATGACGTGACGTACCTGTTCGGAAGAGACGATGACCCCGTGGTCGTTGACGATGGTGATCTTGGTGGCCTCGATGTCGGCCAGGTCTACCCCGCGGCTGGCGTCGTCCACCAGCACGGCGCGGTACCCGATCGCGATGGCGTCCGCAATCGTCGCTCCTGCCGACGG
>NJDD01000504.1:248578-274485 GCA_002245505.1 Calephelis nemesis
CTCTGCTTTAAAATAATTTGACTTTTGCCATTGCTACAATTTTAAAAAGCCTTTCATTACATTTAAACTTAGTTTTTTTTAATTTTTTTTTTATGTTATAGGAAGGCAAACAAACAGACGGGTTTCCTGATGGTAAGAAATTCACGCCGCCTAGAGACACCAAAGATGGTAATGGTGCGTTGGCAACCTGAGGTCAGGATATTAGGCCTCGAGCAAAAGTAAGTTTACCGGCTACCTTACCCTCCGAACCGGAACACGTCATGACGTTATGGCGGCAGGAATAGGTAAGGCGGTGGTATCAATCCGGGCTAGTCGCTGCGAAACTCTAACACCTAGTCAGATGTCAAGATGTTAGTTACGGCAAGCCTGTGCTCACCTTTTACGAGCTGCCTGGCAAGAAAGGCAGATGGTCTATTCTGCAAAAGAGCCCGGACCAACACGGGGGATAGTTATTAGTATATACGGATATGATTATATAAAACATCATTTTTTATATGTTTTTGTTTGTTACCAATTCGATTAAATGTGGCCAATAAGCTAACTGAAAGGTCTAATTAGACAGGCCTGAGGATCATAAAATGTCACGAAATTGCTGTTAATTTATTAAGTTATATAGAAATGTGTTTAAATATTCGAAGTATTTGTTTATTCAAAAATTGCATTTTAGAAAAAAAAGTTGAGAGGTGTCAAAGGACACCCGGATGGAACGAAGTTCTCTATCTCACTCACTCTCTATAAGAGAAACATGCGCACGCGCACATCTTACTATAGCAAAAAGTGTCGTGACAACTTTTCGTGAGAATTTTTTCTGTCTAGCCCCTTTTCACAACGCGCGATAAGGTACTTCGTTCCAAAAGGCTTTACACTGATCCATTCAGTTCTAAATATCAAATGTAGGTACCAGGATTATTTTGTTAAGTTCAGAGTAGTTTAAATTGTGAAGTTCGAAACGTTTGCAAGAATTAGTTGTAGTTAGAAGAGTAGTAGTAGTTAGAATTAGTTGAAAGCCATCCATGATGATAAGGTCAGTACATTAGGGGATTCTACTCTGTCTTATTCATCCATCAAAAAACGAATAGACGAAGGAATAAACGAAACGAATAAACGAAAAGACAAGCGTGGTAGAGCCAGTGTGAAAAATTAACCCCGATCTGGGGGCTGATTCCGTATCTTTTTAGTAATGATCACTGGTAAAGTGTACATCAAATAGCTGTCAAATGACGTGTTTTATATTTGCTATCTCCAGTGACCAACAGAAATACAATGGAAATACGAGTAGCAAATACAAAACACGTGATTCGACAGCTATCGATGGACACTTTACGCAGTGATCATCACTAAAAAGATACTTATATAGCCCACTGAAAGGCATTACTGATGTAAATATTAAGAGTACTTGATGTAGTTGTAGACCGCAGATTAAAATGAGACAGGCAGTGGAGATTATAGACATATTTTAATAATGAACTCAATGTATCATAGTCAACGAGTTTCCAGTTCCTCAAAGTGTGTAGATAAGTTCCGCGATTGTTTTCAATTGAACAAAAAACGAAGCGATTATTTCAAGTGACTTATTGAAGTTATTTGAAAGCAATGCAGATGATTTTTTTTAATCGTTTTGTCACAATGGACGGAACATGGGTTCATTACTTAGTTGTACGCCAAGACAAAACAACATTCAAAGCAGTGGAGAATACCTGGTTTACCACCTCCCTAAAAGACTACGGCGAATTTATAAGCAAATATAGCTTCAGTGTTCTGGGACTCGAAGGGTGTTACACAGACTATAAACATTGATTACTACCACGTCTAAATGACGTACGAAGGATATAAAAGAAAAGCGCCCAAGAATTCTCAGAAAAAAAGTTTATGGCTTAAAGCCATAAACTTTTCTTCTATTACAGCATCCACCTTATTCATCTGATCTGGTATCGTCAGACTTCTATCTCTTCCCTAACCTATAAAAGCACTTCGGAGGTCAAAGATTTTCTACAAACGACGAGGTTAATATAGCAGTAGACACATATTTTGAATCTAAGGAAGAATCACGTTTTTTCAACGGTCTAAATACTTTGGATAGGATACGGCAAAAGTGCATCGAACTTGATGGTGAAAATTTGGAAAATTAATTATAACTGATTTAGTATGTGTTTATTTTCTTGGTTAGGCCGAACAATTTTCAATCCATTCTCGTACGTTAAAATTATTTCATATTGATTCAATTGTCACAAATTAAAATTTGTCAAGTTTTTTGTTAAATTTAAGACATACCTAACCGATACCCGTTTTGCTCGAAACGAGAACCTCGTACACAGCGGCAATTAGTCGCAAGTGTTTTATAATTTGTTCATAACTATTTTATTTTTCGATTTATGATAAATATTACAACGATTCATTCAAAAGCATAAACGTAACAAATAACGAAAACGTATATAGAAGGCGATGTGGGAAAAAATAAGTATTGTAGCTATTAATAATTATTATGAACTTGTTTTCTTTTCAATTTTTCCTTAGGATGTCTGCTTTTTATTCCCCCTTTTGAAAAATCTGTAGGGTCTACTTGCAACATGTAATTCTTACCATCAGATAATTCTTTTCCTTTTTGTTTTATGATATTGGAAGGCAAACAAGCAGACGTATTTCCTGATGGTAAGAAATTTCTGCCTCCTAGAGACATCAAAGGTGGTAATGGTGAGTTGCCAACCTGAGGCCAGGATGTTAGGCTTCAAGCAAAATTAAGTTTACCGGCTATCTTACACTCTAAACCGGAACACGTCATGACGTTATGGTGGCAGGAGTAGGTAAGGCGGTGGTATCAATTCGGATAGAGTCGCTGCGAAACTCTACCAGCTAGTCAGATGTCACAGTGTTAGTGACGGTAAGCCTATGCTAGCCTGCATAAATAAGGAAGGCATAATATGGTCTATTCTGCAAAGGAGCCCGGACCAACACGGGGGAAAAAAGTTTAAGTATAAAGTACTTTCTAAAGTATTTAAGTAGTAAAGTTCGTTAACTGGCCCGGGTTGATGTTCACCCCTCCACCTGACCCACCGCGACGCCGTCAATTCCAGCCAATGTCGAGATATCTAGATCTGTTTTAAAAGAAAGAAACGACTGTGAAACTTACCTCAGCGCCGTCTTGCTGAGCATTGCATTTGCTGATGTTGAGGGTCCCGGAGATGAAGTCATTTTGGACATCCACCACGAGGAATGCGCTTACGGGGCGGACTATCTGGTACAGAAAACGGAAGATGATGTACCAAACCCAAAAAAATCTCAAAATACGTATTGTAATAAATTGGGATAGTAATTCGATTATACAGGTTGGAAGTAAATTTAACAAATAAGAGATTAAAACCGTTTATGTAGTTCTAAAAAACCTTGATGTAAAAACAGACATATTATACAGTATAATATAAGTTATTAACGTAGTATATAGCAAGTCTAACTTTATTCCAAGTTTAAGGTTACTTGATACAAATTAAGGTTAATAAGAATGGAGTAGAGATGGAATAAACTAATTCGAATATGATCTCTGGGATAAAGTTAGTCCATACCGCTACATGGATTGGTGACAGGGTAAGCATACTAATATAGCCATCCGAAAATACTATATTGTATTCTCTCGGAAAATCGTTAGAAAACGTATCTTGCGGTTCTTGGTTGTGTATTTTATTTTACAAATTTACAGAAGAAAAGCTACAAAAAATAAGGTAGTAAAGTGTTTAACCTAAAACAAAAAATAATGAAAATAAATACTTTTTTAAGTAAAATTATTTGTCATCTTGAGACATCCTAAGAAATATAGCCATACTGCCTCTTCGATCATAATAAATATTTGTTATCTTTTTTCAAATTAGAAAATTGCTAATTCTAAATTTAAAAGACAAAAGGTTTCATTACTTTATAATTTGTCATTTGCATATTTCCGCCTTTCGTTTATTATTTTGTTTTAAGTCAGTTTTTATTTCTATAATAATTTATTTAATTCCTTATTTTCCCCGCGGGAGTTATTATTTTCAGTGATATTTGTACATATGCAAACCAATGTTAATTTTTGTCATAACAAGTACATATTTAAAGTTATTTTACCAAACGTTTCTTTTAGAATCATGTATCTTTCACAAATTTTCATAAATTAATCGTCTTCCTTACCCAGTCCCGTGCCTTGTCTGTTGTAATAATCAATAAACTTCTTAATTTACCAAACAAAACTTTGTATTTCATAACATACGCAAAACTTTTGTCTTCCACTATTTTAATAGACACACACAATACGTATTTTATTGTTGCTTATTGTTGTGGTTGAATATGTCAGAAATTGGATTGCCTAAATGATTATGTAACATCTTTTTAACATATATTATTCTACAATAAATATTTTTCATTTAATTAAAAAAGAAGCAAATATGGAAAACTTAATAAGGATTAGTTAAAAAATAAACGAACATTACGTTTTGCATTCTTTTAAAATATTTTTTAATATCGTCACTAAACTTAAAAGGTTCTTAATAGTAATAAATCGCAACATTGATTTATTACATAGAAAAATAGTACATAACGTTTTTTTAAGAATGTGAAGAAATCGTGCCCTGGTTGTACCTCTGCCTGTTTCTTAGGCACAAAGACGTAAAGATATAATTTCTTCTGCATAGTTTCCATGAACAGATCCATCCAGGATTAACCACTGATTTCTGATAAATAAGCATGACCGCTAACTTTCATAAATCAAAGAGTAAGTGAAAAATACGGGTGTATCTCAAGGCAGTATTCTGGAACCAGTTTTAATCCTTTTTATGTTAATGATCTACCTAATGTTGCTATCAATAAGCGTATCCTATTTGCGGATATGATATTGCAATTATAAATTAGACAATAAAGATAACATCGAGGAAAATATTAACGACAAGAAATAAGGAAAATTGTTGTATTTTAATCAAGAGGATAACATATCTAAACTGAATATCAGATATAAAAATGAAAAAAATCAATAGAGTGCATCAAAACATTTTTTTAGTAATAATCATTGAATGACACTAAAATTGAAAAGCACAGGTTGCACATCCATGTTCCCCAATTATGTAGATTTATCTATGTATTAAGAAGGTTAATTCAAATGTTGTTGGATCCATCCTTCGTTATAGCTTATTGGTATGGGACAACTCTTCAGATATAAATAAAGCTTTCATAGCGCAAAAAAATGAATTCGTTCAATTAATGTAAAACCAGCCCATGAATCATGCAATCACAGACCATTATAATGCTTTAGCTCTTCCATGCCTGTATATTCTAGAGTTGGTATGTTATGTGAAGCGAAATTGAAAATTATTTTTGGGAGCACAAAAATATTTTCCCTGTAACACAAGAAACTCAAAAAAGCTAATTTAAAATGTAACTCCAAGTATCATGCAATATGCATTAAAATTTACAATGAACCAAATATTTTTAAATTATTACAACAGAAAATAAATTTTATCATAAGTGAACTGTTCCTCATATATGTTAAATAAAGTATTTTTCAAACAATGGAAACCTGGCAAGTGGCAACCCGCACTTTCATAAAAAATATTTTTTTTTATTTGAAATTATATATTTTTTTATTTTTCTCTGTGGACCAGCGGTTCAGTTGTTGGACTTGGCTGCATGAGGTCCCGGGTTCGAATCCCGGGTCGGGCAACAAAAAGACAATCGGGTTTTTCTAATTTTCTAATAAAAAAATGTTGCTCGGGATTGGAAATGTGCCCGGTCGGCGATAGGTTTGCCGTCTATCACATTGTGGGACTTAGTGTCTTCGGCTAGTCGTGCATGCCCTGGTGGTGCCTTTGCCTACATTTTCGGGGATATGGGCGTGAAGACGCATTTTTTTAAATTATTTTAAAGTAAAAATCGAACATACTTCATTATTTTATAGGTAGTTTTTTTAAATCATTATAATCTCCTAAGATATTTAATGAAATAATAATAATAATAAATATTACTGGACAAGTTACACAATTTCAATCTAATCCCAAAGTAAGGAAATTATATGTAATAACGTCACAGGCAATTTTGTTCAAAATTAAATTCATTTTGTTTGTTGAGTTTGTGTGTTTGTTTGTTTGTGCTACAGTACACATAAAGTGCTACAGTGTGCTAACCTTAAAAGATTACAGCCTTTTTTATAGGAATTTTAAACAGTAACAATTTATTTTTGATAATTTTTGCGTAGTTTTAAATATATGGGATTAAACGTCAGTAATTTTTATAAATGTATTTTTTTTAAATACTCTGTGTTCCTCCGTCCTTGATATGTGTGAGTTAATTGTATATTTAATTTTCAATTCAATCCGACCTTTGCAAGTGGGTGAACAACTTGTGCTAAGATTCAGTTACATAGATACTAACTAAGGTAATAAAAACATTTGAAAAATTAAGGTTAACTAAATGGCTTTATTGTTTTTTTTTCTCATCACGAGTTATTCAATACTTTATAATGAATATATATTCTATTATTCTATATTTTTATGCTGATATAATTGTAATATTATCAATTACTATATCCGACACTGTAAATATAACATTTTATAGTCTAGTTACATTTATTATAGTTTTGTATTTTTAGTCGTGGTAAAAAAAATGTATTTTGTAATTATTATTGTTAAAATTATGTTTGGCATGTTTATTAATTGAACTTGTAATTTTGAAATTGTGTTATATAATTAAGCTTTGAGTAATTTATTGATTTTGCCAAAGATAAACACATTATGTAATGATTTGATGCCATGGAATAGGATGGATTGACCTATAATTTTCTATGTAACACTCTCAATCTGACCACCCTGTTTCCTGCAGTGAATTATTATGGATAAGCATTTGTATTGTAGATGCCCAAATCAAGAGCTTACAATTTACATACAAGTTGATCCAGGTCTTCTGAGTAGCATAGCATAGGTTAAGCAGGTCATTACCAATGTGACCACTGATGGCAGAGTGCAGCTACAGCAACTGGGCTGGTTAGGAAGCGACCAGCCTACCTATTCCTGCCGCCATAATGGTTTTGTTATGATCCAATAGGCCTAACATACCCGCCATAGAACAGCGACGCATCTATAACATCTATGGTATCTATACGCCACGGTTGCCTCTTACCATCATTACTGACATCTCAAATAAAAGATTTGATAACAAAAACATACTAGAGAAAAAAGCCAAATAACATTCAAATAAAAATGCAACAAACCACTTTGATCCAGTGGTTCCAGCAGAAGGTGAATTCTTCTTTGTCGATGTATCCATCTCCATTCCTGTCGAACACCTGGAAAATGTGCCTGGCCTTCTCCTCCGCCAGCGGATAAATATGGCCTTTGTCGTTGCGGAATAGGGCCTTGCAGATGAGACGAAACTCCTCTAGGTTGAGCTTACCATCGCTGTAACAATCGATAAAATAGGATTAAACTCATCTACCATTACTAGGCCGTAGAATTCTGTAACGATCTGTAAGACTGTAATACATTTTTCCTGTCGTTATAAGGTCACTGTCGTGTTCCGGTTTCAGATTTCAGACAGGTAGCGAACGCATTTATTACATTTGGTCTCTGTTTAAGTAAGTATATCTAGTAGGTAGGCGACGTTCATTTCGAACTAAAACGCTATCTTTCGATCGATTCGATACTCTCTGCCTACCCCGCACGAGACATGGCGTGCTGTGCGTGGGTCACCTGATGGAAAGTGATAACCATCGCCCACGAACGATCGTAACACCAGGAGTATCACAGATGCGTTGTCAACCTTTAAGGAATGACTGCACTCTTTTCTTGACTTTTTCTTTCTGAACCTTCGTCTTCGGTCGTATTCGTTTAGAAAAACCGCCATTTTTAACCATAAAGTTGTGCGGGGTAAGAATGTCTTCGGAATCGCACAATTGCAGATTGCAACGCATCAAGGTGATGGGCATGACACCTTAATCTCCAACGCCCAGAGTTGAGAACAGTCCTCCATGTGAGGCCAAATTTGCGCTTTTATAAAATTGCAAAAGATGGGTCGGATTGAACTACTGTCTCGCTACTGAGCACACTAAGTTTTTTAGACTATTTAAGACCACTCCAGTAGGTACCAATGCAAGCTGTGGTCGTTAGGGAAACGCTATAAAACCCAGGAGACACGACAAAGACTGTTTGTTTGGAAAAAAAAACGCTGAAACTTGCGTTTGTAAGAGTCTAGGAGATCAGAATTAACATTAAAACTTTGGACCTAAAGGACAAAACGTAGTTTTATTTATACCTTTTTGTACCGAGCCAGGAATTTGAATAAAATACATGGAAGTTTGTCGAGTGTTTATGGTAAGATTAACGGGGATCGACAGTAACGGTAAAGCAGCCGCTCGGCAATAAATAGGGTTACCAGTTTTTTAATTTTCACTTTTTTTAACTACGTTACGTTCCACACGTTAAATATGCCTCATAACGTTCAGCGTTTAAAGTACATCTTCACCAGTACTAGTCTTAAAATCATTGGTTCCTTCTAGTACAATAGAGCACATACAATTGGAAAAAAATGACATAAAAAGTGGTCAAGATCTATGACTTTTCTGACCTCTGTGTCGAAATTTTTAGATAAAATAAAGAGATGCATCAATGCGAGCGTAAAATATTGGCGGGTACAAACTAGGCTAACACGAGCGAAAGAAAAAAAACTGTCGTTCGGTGACCAAATAAACGAAAGAGAAAGCATTCAATTAACGATCGATACCACTCGATCGTTTTTCTTTTTATTAGTCTATACTCAGTACCCAGAGTGTTGTTTCGGGGCAAAACCTGAAGTAAGCATCTACTGAATACACTCCACTCAGGCTTGTATGCTGTGCAGCGAAGCTTTTAAGTAGTACCTACTTAGTAGTATTTCTGTACTGCTGTCAACCTGAAACTGCGACTTTATGGTACATGCCGTTTTTATATTCGTTGACACTTTATATTCGATGCAGAGATGGATACCTTCCCAGCCAGGTATTGCGCACTGCCTTAGAACCGAAGTCCAATTGACCAGCGTTCAAAGTAGGTAGTAGGTATACGTATTATGGTAAAAACTGAATTTTGCGATAAACGATTATTTTAGCGTCGAATATTGTTTAACCGCTACAAGTGTTATAAACAAAAAATATGAATAAAATATTTCATAACTTGCGACTTATTATTGGAGAACTTAATAACGTTAATACCCTCGTATTAACGTTATTAAGTTCTCCCACGAGAAAAAGTTTAGATATTGGTAAAAACTATCCTGTATTTCTTGTGCCTATGTATTAGGAAAAACAAACTTTATCAGAATACAACAAACTTTTTATTCAATTAATTTGAACTTATTGATAGTTGTAACGAATACTACAAATGGAGATGACGAAAACGCGCGCGATATCTTGTCGCGTAATCGACCTTGTGATAAAGCATTTAATTAAAAACATAAATTGAAGACAAATTTTAATATAGAGCTCATCAATGAACTTTAAATCGGTGTTTACTTTTTTTGAGGGAAACTTATTTCCCTAGTTTCTTATTACTCTTCTATATGCCTACCACCTATACGTCTTGTGAGAGGCCACATATACACAAAGATATAAATAAAATACTCCCTCCTGGATCTTGATCAAATTTAAATGAGACCAACGAAAACCTACATAGGTACTTATTTTCAAACAAAAACGAATCATCAAAATTGGTCTATCCAGTAGAAAGTTATGAGGTAACATATCCGGTTCTTACAAATTGTTTGAATAGGGATGATTGTTGTGGTGCAAGCGAAACAGTAACCACTTTACTGTGTTAGTGTTTAACAAAACTTTTGATTCAAAATATCTGTTTGTTGAATACTAGCAGTTTCTTTAAGTCCAGTTAACTTGGCTTTTACTGCACCGATTTTGATGAAAAGCCTATGTCACTCAGGGATAATGTGGCATTCAAAGGGTGAACGAATTTTTGAAATCGGTTCAGTAGTTTCGGAGCCTATTCATTTCAAACAAACAAAAAATCAAACATTTCCTCTTTATAATATTAGTATAGAAAATAAGTATATATATTAACATACTATGCATGCGAAAATGCCGTCGCGTAAATATTTCGAATCATAAATGCAAGGAATAAAATACCAATCTGCAGGTAAAGGGTTAAAACATTTTAATAAAATTGATAAAATTAATTTTTGTATTGTATGAAAACACTTGCACTGTTTCACTTTATAAAGTGGAAGTGTTTTCATGTATTAAAAAATAAATAATGGAGTTTTACCAAATTCAAAGGATGGACACAATTCAATAGATAATCCGTTTATTTTGAAAAGAGAAATAATATAAAGAATGATTGGGCTGACACATGTATAAGAATTAGCTAATTTATTTTTTGACTGCTTCATGAGTTATGTTGGGTAGCAACACACACACACCAAACAACACCAATCATTTGCACCTCAGATTTAATTCCTTACAGGGACAGCCAATTATGTGATGAATATAGATACACTTCTGTATTTCTGTATCTGAAAGTATGTTTACAGAATTTACAACTTGACATAAAGACCTTTGGAAGCCTCCCCGTCATGCAGTTTACTAAAAGCATGTAGGTTTTGATGTAGGGATGTGAAAGCTTATAGCATGTTAGTGGAATAATGTAGTAATCTAAATTATATAAGGTAACTAGTGCAGTCAGTCAAACAGCCCAATAAAGTCTTGATACAGCTTGTCCATACCAATAAATGCATCCAAACCTATGAATTCTCCATTAAATCCATTCTCACTGTTCCTTTTTAAAGGATTAGACTGCCAACAAACTCACTTCAAAGGATTAACATTCCATCATCAGATTAGCATCACACCATAAGTTTTAAAAATCTATAGGCAGCCTGTTTTTTTAGAAATAGAAAATGTATGTACTTATTTGCCTTTCTTGATCATAGAAAAAAATGATTTGTCATTGATTTTTTCTGTCTTATGGTATCTAATTAGATAGTCTTGTAAATATTTTAATGTTTCTACAGATTTTAGAAAAATGCTAATTAATTCATTATTTCATTGCTACAAAAACAATGGAAGTTTAAATTCAAGCTTTCAATGTATGGAGAATTAAAAAAGTCTTATAAATTCGCTTAAATTTTTTTGGTATCTGTATAAAAAAACTATGTGCTGTTTTTTTATAACTAATGTGGTCCATGGTTTTACTTGTCCTTGTACTACTTTAACATAATGTTGAAGGTATCAGGCAGATGTCATATATTTAGTTTCTAAACTCCCTAAACTAATAGTCTAGAGTCAAGGAATTCCATCCCTTCCTTGCTAAATGGATAATAAAATATCCAATCACAGACCCTCTCAAGATGAAAGTTGCAAAAAAATGAACTTTTGAATTAATTCACGAACAAAATCTACAGCTTTATTATATTGGTATAGATTTCCTCAACATGTTTAAAGAGTTTACAACTTTTGAAATTAGTTACAGTATTGAATGAAAAATAAAAAAGAAATTAAAAACATTTGATAATTTCGATTACACCTTAATAGCAGTTAAATAGGATCTGGGTCAAACATATTTATTAAGATAAAGTTTTGTAAAATAACCATTACCTACTAAGTGTTTGTTAACTTAATACTTTATGTTTAAAAGTATGTACCTGTTACAGGTTTCTACGCTTAAAAAAAACTTGTTATTGACTATTTAAAATATCTTTTTTATTTTCTTGTCAAATTCTGTTTAAGTTGAAAGTTGATAAATAATAAATAATTTATTATAATTATTACAGCAACTTATTTTGTTTTTCATTTTATTGAGAAAATAGTTTCGTTAATTTTTTTTGCAATAAAATAACTTTCAGAGGCGGTTGTGTAATAGTTTAATATTTCAGTATTTACCCATCTTTATCGAAGGTTTCGTAGCAGGCGTCCATATCTTGAATACAGAATTCAATTGAAGAGTCGTTAGCAACCTCTGACATCGTTGGTTGGATCGAAATGAATCCCCATGCCGAGCGGGGCTCGTATATAAGGCACTTCAACATAGCTGTAAGCTGCGTGATCATGTAAATCTTCAGAATGACTGAAACAACTAGAGTGCCTTGAATTTTTATTACTTAATAATTTCTTCTTATCTATTATTACTGTATTTTCGTAAGCAAGTGACTTTTGTTATATTAAACCAAAAATTGAAAATTTTTTATTACAGAGAGAAATCGCAAACCACTGTACAAACTACAAATCTTAATATTCAAAATAAAGTTATGCTTTTGACGTTAGAAGACACTTCAACTGTCACGTTAAGGTCAGTGATACCAAGTATTTAAAAAAATCACTATATTTAGTCTCGAAACTCCTTAGATTTCAAGGTTTTAACAAAAATATTATAACTAGAACTCGATATTTGTATAAAATCCCACACTATCCAAAATCACAAAAGATTTAAGAAATTACACGCACTTTTTTAATTTTTACTCAATCACGAAAATATTAGCTTGTAGTTTTACATGGTCTGTTTTGACAAAGCTGTAACTTAATCGTAACATGAAACGTGTTAAACAGAGCAAGCACTAAGCTACTACTTCATTGCGGCTGAGTTTATGTAGAAGTCAATATTATTTATAAGTTTTTGATTTTTTTTATTAAGATTTTCTCGAATTAATTACAAACTTAATTGCGTCTCCCGTGAAGTTCATTCTGTAGTTTGGCAAGTTCAAAAACATGTTTTCTTAGTATCTTCTATCAATTTTCTATCTTCTATCAATTTTCTTAGTATATTTGTTGTTACACTGTAGAATGACATTAATTATCCATTCTTTATATTGTATCTTAATTATGCATGTGCAAGAAAGTAAGAAAATCATATTATCATATCCTACTAATGTTTTTTGTATATCCAAAATGTTGGGTATTTGTCAAAATATCAATATTTATTTTAATAATATATGCATAGTATAAAATAGGTAAGTATGCCTATTTTATACTATGCATACATTATTAATAATGTACCTTACCTGTACCTTAGCAGTTATCAAAAGAGACGAAACACAACAAACATGAACGAGTATAAGTGAGACCGCGATACACTCCCTGACTTTCCCGCTCATACCTTCGCCGACACATCGAACTGAGTTCTGCGCAACGACATGTTACCTACTTTGGAGGCATATTTAAGTTTATAGTGAACTTGTACTGCTATAGAAATAAGAATTGTGAGTATTCATTGTCCAAGAATAAATAGAAAGAATTTCCAAAAAAATAATGGCTACTTATGCTTAACATTTAAGTGTAGACTGTAGACCTTAAGATACCCATTACATATTACCATCATAAATTTCAATTTATTATCTCACTTAAATACTTACACGATGATAGGTTATTATGATCAGTCATGGGAAGGACATAGATTTTTGTAAAGAGTCTTTAAAATGTATTTTATCTATAATGTATCTAATATGTATGTTTTGTTAATTGTTGTATAGTATTTGTATCGTTTTATTCCCAAGTTAAAAATGGAATATTGATATGTTTTATTAAGGTAAGTCATGTATTTGATCAGGTGATTCCATATGCGTTATCAAAACTATATCACACTAGCCGATCCGGAAAACTTTATTAAGAGCTACTTAAAGTTTGTGTGGATTAAAGCATTTTTTCCCACTGTCCCTGATATTTTCCCGTTTTCCTCATTTCATAAAAACTTTAACAGTCACGACATCATTTGTGATGTTGTCGCCACCACCGCTACCAAAACCATCTCAACACGACATAGTCACCGGCATTGTCACGACACAGTGGCCAAGTCATCACGACCCCATTACGATACCTTCAAGACAAAGACATGACATTGTGTTCCCGTCGCTGTCAATACACCGTCACAAGATCATCCCGAACCTATTACGATATCTTCGCGACTCGTTAGATGTTATCACCAATCCTGTCATGATATCGTTACTAACACAATCGAAGTCGTAACACTGTTACGAAATCGTCACGACACCGTCACTACATCATTGCAAATATTATCTTCACCATCATCGTTATGATATTCGTCATCGATACCATCACCGTCTATACAACTTCAAAGTTGTAAGATAGTTACGACACCGTTAAGCTATCGTCACGACACCGATACAACATTGTCAGCAACGAAGTCATCGTAGCCATAACCGTCACAGTTAGTATTATTAATTACCGTTGTCTTTGTCAATGTTACAATAGTACAACAGATTTCTTTAATAGCCTGTTACTCAAAAACAATGTACAACAAAAATTAAAAAAAAAACGGATTTGAAATTATTTAATCAAACTTTTTCATTTGATAGGTCACCCTAGCACTGTAACCACCAACCCATTTTAACCCATGTTCAAAGGTGAAAATTGTATTAAACATATGTACACACCTGCCAAATTTCATGAAGATTGAATCAAAACTACTCAAGTTATCGTCAAACATACAACTGCAACCCCATCTGAATAAAGAGTGCACTTCGCTCGCTCTATCAATTGTTCCGTACCATCAAAAACCTCGCCATTCACGTGGCATCTGAGTACTTAATTGTGATTGTGATTGTGAATTGTAATTAATATCACCTCTGTGGTCTTGCGGTCCGGCCATAAAGTACATTGAATAGTAGGTCTGGTCCGGCGTCTAACTTGGTTTCTTGAACATGTGTATTTTCACTTTTCTAATTAAAATATCGTTGCGCGGGATTTGATATGTGCACACTGTGGAGTTGGTGTCTTCGGCTGGTCGTGGGTGCCTTTGTCTACCTCTTCGGTGATATGGGCGTAAAGATACTTTTTTGTAACAAGAAATACATTTATTATTACAAGCCTCATGATTATAGCCTTTGTTGAAATTAAACATATTTATAATAATAAATTGAAATTATGTCAAAAATAATGAAAATAAAAATGGGATTTAACCTGATATTTAATTTAAACCTGATATTTCACAGACTGCTTTATAAAAAGAGTGATATCCATATGAACTATAGGTAAATATAACGAAAAATCACTAAACATTTTTTTGTGAGATGTTTAAGTTCAGAATATCACTGCCATACACTGGAAATTTTACTAAATCTAGTAAAAAAATCATTAAGTTGGCAACGCTACTGTATGGTTATGTCAAAAGTAGCGTTGGGCCTAGTCGACTTTTTGTAACTCGAGTCGACTCGCTTACCAACTCGGGTTGCAACTCGAGTTGACTCGACTCAGTCTGTCATGAGGAGTCGTCTGGCCGAGTCAGTAAATGATCAATTCGGTGCGTCGATCCGCGGTTTGCTACGTTCATTATTTGATTGGCTTTTTCATAGGTGTCATTAAGTAACGGCACTTATAAAAATATTGGCAATTAAAATAGAATGGCACTTAAAGACAGATACATATATTTGACATTATTTAATGGCTTTTATTTCTGAATGAATATTAGTCTAATAACCACGAAGTAATAACGACGAGAACTATATCTTTCACTCGCGGTTCGGAAGTGCGATCGCGTCGGGCTGATTTGGGCTAGCTCCCAACTCGCGGGCTAGGCGGTTAGCCGCAGGCCGCCAACTTACCACACCGCCTTCTCGGTAATATTATCTATACAGTATTCTAACTTCATATAAACGGACGACGTGCGAGCTATAAATAGGGTCATGCGTACTGCCACCGGTTGTCCGTGGTACGTACGCAACGAGGACCTACATCGCGACTTAGATTTGCCTACAATAACGCAGCATTTCAAAGAAGTGTCGGAACGCTACTATGAAATAACGGCTGCCCACCCCAACCCGGTATTAGCACCCGCGTGTGACTATACACCGGTCGCGAACGCGCCCGCCAAACTTAGGAGACCCCGTCACGTGTTATCGGATCCACCGAATCCAATAGCCGTGGCAAACGCGAACCTCCCTCCCAATCCCAACCGGAACACAAATTCACAGAACACTACACTACATCGTCGCCGCCGGTCTAGGCGACGAAGACCTCTCTTGCGCCCGGCGCCTAACGCCGAGCGACGAGCGAAAAAAAAAGCGAGCTATACCAACGCGTTCGGATCTCGGCATGCGCTTGGCATGCTACGAAATGAAACCAGTGACATGAGAGGCGTCACCGTGTGAGTGATTGCAAACGAGTGATTTTAGAAACTAGTTCTTTTTTTCATTATTGTGCCGCGATTTTGGCGATTATTAAATTCGATCCCTATACGGTTACTCACAAAACGACAACATGTTAAATTATTTATTATTATTATTATTTAATTTTGTAGCTTATCGCAACGAGTCATTATACCTATATAGTTTTATGAACATCGTAATACTAAAATCGTCAAATTAATTTATTTTTATAAGTTTTTTTGAATCTATGTGTACTGTGTAGGTGCCAAAGTTAATTTTATTGTATGTACAATGATTGAAATATACACTGCACACTTAAAAAAATCAGTTTTTTAATGTTTACAGTTTTCTTTGTATTTTTATGTTTTTAATCACATTGTTGTCTTTCAATAGGTCGACATTAAATAGTTTATACAAATTACAAAACTTAAGGACGAGGAGTGATGAAACGAAAAATTAGGTTTGTAAAAGCTACGAGTCTAATTTAGTCTTTGAATATATGTTATTACGTCTCAAAGTTTAATACTTATTAGAATGGCTCATACGCTATTTTGTTATTGTGATCACCTCACGACTCATGGCGCATCACGCAGGCGCAATATACTCGGCTCGGTTATTCACATAGTGGTTACCTATTCATTACAAATAAAACGGATTATTAAAGTCACTTCTTTTCATTTGACTAGAAACCGGTGACATAGTTACTTGCCGCGTAACTGGTTACTGCAACGAGTGACGATAACGTCAATTTTGACAGCCAGCAGTAATGTTTTTACTTCATATTTGGCGATCTTAAAAAAGTTAATATTTGCCAGTGCATTTAATATTGTTGGACAAGTTGCCATTTAAAAAAAAACAAAAATAAAGCATAATATTGTTATTGCGATTTCATTTTCGATGATAAATGTAGAAATAGACTACCAATCAAACATTGATATCTCAAAATTGCTAGTTACAGCTATCATTATTTTTTTAATTCTTTTTTGTCTACGAAAAGTCGTAACATTTCTCACTATGGAAAAAAATTGAACAACATGCAGCGATCAAATTCTTACATAAGAAGAGCTTAACTCCTAAGAAAATTAATGACGACACTTAAGGAGGACCTGCTCCATCGTGTGTTAGAAGAGGATGAAATAAAACGCAGTCGAGAGAGTATTGAAGACGAATTTAGAAGTGGCAGTCCGTCAACCTCCACCACCCAGGAAAACGTGGATAAAATTTGTGATCTTGCAGACCGGAAATTAACCATTAATAATATTGCTGAGATTAATACCATTAGTTATGGCCAGGTACAAAATATCATAACTAAGGAACTAGGTTTTCACAAGGTGTCGGTGAGAGACACACGGGGAACACCGACATTGCTTTCAGCAGAACACAAAAGAGTTCAATTAACAATTTCACGAGATTGCTTAGAGGTTTTTTGAGACAGATCGCGCTGATTTTTTAGCACGTTTTATAAGAGATCGCGTGGATGGAGCTGTTTGGGTCACCTAAGTTATCCAAGTATTTGTATGGGTTTTGTTGTTTGTGGCATATCTAGCGTAAGATGCATGTGTCTTGTTTTTACATTAATGTGGTGGTCTTCGAAAGTGTTCAATAAAGTTAAATAACATATTTTTAAAAATAAACATACTGAGGTCTAAATCTATTATATATATCGTGGGGATTTTAATTTATTCGTCTCATGTTTTTTCTTTTAATTCAACAATGCTTGATAAGCTCTACAGTTGTTGAATATTTTTTTTATTTTTTCACTTACTATTTTTTATAAAACGCAATCTGGTATATTATTCCATGAACGCAATCCATCGATCATGGATCAACGTGCGCTAGCGGCATGAGATGTGTGCAACATAGATTACTGTAAATGTATTTGTAATGCGCAATGAGATTCAAACTTGACTAAAATGAAATTTTATTAATAGCAGATGCTTATGTAATATTATGATCAGTTAAAATTTGAAAAAAATATATAGTGTCGAACTCGTCGAACTTCATGTTGTGTCAATAGACAACTAGCGATGGGCCGAGTCGACGTTTTGGTAACTTGAGTTGACTCAACTCAGTCTGTCATAAGGACTAAGGAGTTGTCCGACCGAGTCCGTAAATGATCAACTCGGAGCGTCCATCCGTGGTTTGCTACGTTCACGGTTAGTCGGGTCGGATCCAGCGGGCTGCGTGGCGTCGACTTGATGGTAGTCAAATAAAATTGTGATTTTTTAAAAAAATAGATAGATTATTGTTAAAAGTGTTTACAAAGGAAGTTATTGTTATTATAAACATCACGAAACGAACTATATGAATAGTGCAAAATAATGATAATATTTTTACCTACTTAGTAAATAATAAGGAAATAAATATAATGGCACTTTATTCCTTAAAAAAATTAAACACTGCCGTCGGCACTTATAAAAATATTGGCAATTAGAATAGAATGGCACTGAGAGTCAGATACATAGATTTGCTCTGACTAGCGGCTTGGAAGTGTCAAGTGCGGTTGCGTCGGGCTGACTCGCCGTGGGCTCGGGTCAACTCGGTTTGACTCGCTTACGGTCTGACCCGAGTTACTCGAGTTCGATAGCTCGAGTTGTGGCTCGAGTCGCCCATCGCTAATGGTAACCACAAATGTCATTTTTATTTAATGTCAAAACTCAAAATTTCCTGACCGCATGAGTTCTGAAAATAGCGGCGTTATTTGGTTAAAAATTTGTAACTAGCTTGCAATTGACTTTATTCGAGCTATGTTATATTAGTACTGTTTTATTGGTGTCAGATTTCTCATTTTATTAACTTAGTTAGGCTAGACCACAGTTAAAATGGTAATAGAACGAGTACACGGTCTCCAAGCTACCAGCATGAGTTTGAATGAACGTTTTACAATATTAGCTTCAATATCCCCTGTGCGTCAGTTTACGAGACCTCGTCGTGCTTCTGCTGGAGGATATAACATGAGTAACCATAATTTAGTAGAACAAATAGCACAACGCCTGGGCCAAGCTAAGCGGGTAACTATTAACATGTCTAATGTACAATGTATGTCAAATCACTGTTTACTAGAATGTAAACGTTGAACTAAGAAATCAGTGATTTGTATAAAGCTTTCGAAACCGTGTATGTTAATGTTTGCACAATACATATTATACCTGAAAGGTAATAATGCTTGTTCAAATTATGATTTCTTCGGCGGGAAATATAGTTAAAAGATTTTTCAAGCATACCTCACTATAATTTTCATACAAGCGGCTTGGCATTAAGATATGTGTGTATGTACCATACTTTTATACATTGCTGATTACCTATACACCAATTGTGGTTGTAACACAATATGATTAAACACAAAATTACTGTGAAAATATGTTTACTTGCTACTTTACCTTGTTGCTACTATATTTTCTAGATGAAGAAATACTTTTACCTTTGTTGCTACCAATACACAACAAATAAGACAAGTTATTACATCATGTATCCAAGTAATTACTAATGCTTAGACAATATCAGAAAGTTTTGCTTTTACATGATACTTGGTTAAAGAGTATTTTTTCTGAGATAACAAATTTACAACCATTCAGAAATGTGTATTTTTATTTACATACATTGTAATCAATTTTTAACATCAATGTGATTATTCAAACTAAAATTTGCAATATCACGGTATGTTAATATTAGGATGGTTAATCTTTTTCTTCTGTGGTATTGAAAGTCAAATAAGCTGTTGAATTTTATAATATATGAAATGAAAAAGCATTTGTCACTAAAAGCGGTAGTACCACATACTGTAAATTTATTTAATTTTAGAGAGATATACAGCAAAGGATTGGTTTTGGTGGAATGCGACGCTTTGGTAGTGAGAGCAGCCTGCCAGGCCTGAGGCGTGCCAATAGTTTTAGCAATTTAAGTCAAAGAAGTGTCAAGACTAGAATACCCTGGAGACAATTTAATGGCAATCTCAGGTATGCATGAATGGTTTTTATAATACTAAATTAAATTTTGTTAACAATAAAAAAAAGTTATCCTACTAAAATTATAAATGTAAAAGATTGGTGCACACACATAGTGGGTAACTGGGATTACCACATAGGATCATTTTTATCCTGAAAAAATGTTTCTGTGGGACTATTAATTATGCAGGCAATGCTGCTGGCTACAGCTAGTATTATCATATTATGTCATTGCTTGGTAAAGGGCTTTAATGAAATATAGTCAGTAGTATGTACATAAAAAATGTAGTGTCATTATAACTTGTTCAGCAAATAAAAAGTCCTTTTTAAAATGTAAGAAAGAAACAAAACATTGATTGACAGACTTAAACTTACCACAAATCATTTACAAAAAAAGCAACTAGAAATCTAACCCAACCCTAAACATAAACAACTTAAATAAAGGACAAAAGTGATACATTAATTACATGTAACATGTATGTATTAAGATATAAAAACAGAGTGTGGTAACATGAGTCCGCTATGGAAAAGCTTAGTATTTGTTAAGGCTTAACCTCAATACTTAATTAAATGCGGAAAGGGTAGACAAAAATATAATAAATTATATTTGTCATCACTACTGTCAATTTACAAATTGTTTTTTAATTATGTAGACTAAAATGACTGAAAAAAGTTGATTTCACTTTTTTTTTGAGTTTCAAGTGTAAATTATAGTGTTGGAAGTGTGGCTCAGTTGAATATGAGTGATGTGATACATTGATTAAATTTTACTCATTCATGTAAAAATTTAAACTATTCCTTGTAAAGGATGCTTCTATATATACAATGTGAAAGTGACTTAATTTGTCTTTATTTTCCTTCATCCTTCATTTTTGAAAATATATCAGAGAAAGGTAGGTTTATATGGACCATCTTTTTACACTCTATTGTAGTACAAAACAGTTGATGAACCATTTGAACATAGACTCTTACTAATTTTAGTCATTATAAGCTTATAAAGTACAAGTACCTGATTATTTTTATCCAAAATGTGAGTTGCCATAACATATGAAGATACAAAAAAGGCCAAGAAAAGTTTAATAGTTGGAAATAATTTCTAAAATTTACTTTATTAATTATGGCATAATTTTATTTTAATTTCTTTTCTGTATAGAAATTTAAAGGCATTCAATAATAGTTGAAAATCAAAACTTATTTTGAAGGTGTCAATAGAAATAGAAAATCTTATTTCACTAATACCTTAGATGAGGCACTTGTGATGAGTCTGTATAATGCTAAAAGCTACCACCAAGGAAAGAAACTTTTTGTTTGTTTAGCTTGACTTTTTTTTTTCTTATTCTGTTCTAATTAAGAAGTGCTACATCATATATTATTTTTCTGTATATGAGATTTGTATGAGGTGAAGTACTCTTACTCAATAAATATTCATCAATTGTATAGTAACCTTTTTTATATAATTTACTTCAATATATATTTTTAAATTCATTTATTAGAAGGTTCTTCATTCGGTCGCCTCTGTGGTCGAGCGGTCCGGGTGTTGGACTTGACTGCATGAGGTCTAAGGTTCGAATCCCGGGTCGGCCAACAAAAAGATTGGATTTTTCCAATTTTCTAATAAAAAAAATGTTGGTCGGGATCGGAAACGTGCCCGGCTGGCGATAGGCTTGCCACCTATCACATTATGGGACTTAGTATTTTCGGCTAGTCGTGGGTGCCCTGGTTGTGCCTCTGCCTACCTCTTCGGGGATATGGGCGAGAAGATACTTTGAAGATACTTTTCTTTATTCGGGACTTTATAACCAGGAAGTTTACTATAAAAATGTATATGTTGGCCTATAAAAGAATCACTTAATCTGTGGAGACGAGACACATGCACAGCAAGCATTTTACTTCTCATATTCACACAATGTATATTACATTTTCTTTAAATGAATGTAAATTCATCTATTATTTTTTTATAGATATACTGGGAAGTTACCGTTACAAAATCAATGTCTTTAAATTTTTCTCTTCGGGTGATGCTTTTGGCCCTAAATTGTCAATTTTTAAAACTAAGCTATTTATAAACGATATATGTTATTTTTTTATTATCTATACCAACTAAACCCTATTCCTGCAAAATAAATTTAGTTTTTTTTACTTTAAAAGTATGGGATTACTTTGAGTCTGTTTTAAAACACTGATACAAAATTAATATGCAGAAATTGTTATACTGAAAAAAATGGGGCAAAAATTGTTGACAAAAGTGAAAAATTTAAAATTACAGTAGACAATAGGCAAAATCTCAATTTTGTGTTTTTGAGAACAACACCAATGTTGATACTTGATTTGCATTCTATGCAGACTTTTATGTCCAAAGCATTAAAGATTTGTAGTCTATGTTTTACTCTATTAATTGATATGTACAGGGTAACATTTGAAAAACCAGTCAAATTTTGAGAGAGGGTTGGGAGTCGACACTTTAATTAAAAAGATACAAATTATAATTTTTATCTGACGCAAAATACAATGGTTATAAAGTTACCACAATTGCATGCTCAGGTTGGTGACGTCACGACGCGTACGAGGTATGAATTAGCTTGACAACAAGTGAAGTATTAACATGGACTATTTTAAATGAATGTTCATAAACTAAATATTACAATTTGGCAATTAATATTTAAAATGCACTCATTCAATCATTTTAGCCTTATCCTTGTATTAAAATTTAGCCAGTCTTTTGAAAGTAACCCTAATAAAATACCATTTAGGTTGTAAAAATGCTTGTGATTCCTTTACATATGTCATATATTATTCTAGGTAAGAATTTGTTTAAAAAACTACAGAAATCTATTTTAATTCTAATTCTTTATTAAGCTTAGTGAAGTACTTTGGTCACCCTTATATTAACCTCCTTGTTTTTACTGTGCCTTAACTCAATCTACAAACAAGACTACATCACTTTGTTTTGGAATAATGCGATAAACAATTATTGACATTATGTTTCCAGTCGCTCTGCATCATTCAGCAGCTTGTCACAAGCAGTGTGGCGAGGGCGAGGATTCAGACGCCGCGGGGGACGCATGGGACTGATGAGGGGGAAAATGAGGTAAGAGTAGGTCTATTATACTGGCAGTTTCTTGTAATATAACTTGCTTTTAATTTTTCTTGATAGAGCTTATTAAATGAATTTTTCTGATGAAAATAAATGTTCACTTTAAATAATACCTAAAAACTTGCTAGTTCATAATTGAAATTGTTGTCTTATAAGTTCAAGTTATATTTTATATTTTTTTAAATGACTTTCAATGGCAAAAGTTGGTTTGTCTTTGGATAATTTGATAGTAAAAAATGACACACTTCTACTTCTTCTTTGGTGTTGTAACTGATTATTTGGAGGTAATTTAAATCAATTCCTTTTCTTTCCTTAATTTCTTTTTGTCTCTAAAACAACCCAGCCTCCGTGAGAGCAGAACATCTTCATGTGATGATGGTGACGACACTTTAGGTTCAGGTTCTTTCAGCTTCTTAGTTATGAGAAATATCAATACTAATATCCGTATCACACCTAGTCTAGCCATAAGTTATGTTACAAAGAAAATGTCCGATAATTTCTAAACAAACATTTTTGTTTTAAAGTTTTTTGCGATTATGTAGAGTGAAAAAGATATGTTGACGTACTAAACTAGTTATTCACGCTTTTAAATGGTCGGACCATTTTTCGATGGATTTACGAACGGTTTCCCAATTATTTGAACGAACTTCCAGTTAAAAAATTTAAGAAATGTATTAAATCTAAATTAAATGAAAAGGGTTATTATACCATTGCTGAATATTTAGTTGATACGACGGCTTGGGATAAATTGCTCCTCATGCCAATCGCTTATGAATTTAATGTATCATTACAATAATTATTGTAAACAGATTTAAAAAAAAGACAAGCCCGCTGAATTTCTTGCCGGATCTTTTCAGTGTGCGGCCGCGTTCCGATCCGGTGGTAGATTTATTATTGTATAGACGCGTCACAGGTGCCTCTTGTAGGTTTACGTATAATTAATTAACGGTAAATTAACGGTAATTATTATTATAATTATTGTCACCATTGGAAACTTGGTGTCTGCTGTCTCTTAAGAATTCTTGAGCGACTCAATATTTAGGTGACACTTAGAGCAGGCCATGTTCTCTAAAACAGACCATAATTTATAGTCCAAAGGGCTTAAGTCCGAACTAGCCGAAGGCCAATTAACAGCCTTTATGAAGTCGGTAACATTTTGCTCAATCCAAATTTGGTAGTGCGCGCCTTATGAACCGGGGCTAAATCCTGTTGAATGTCCACACGTCGTGTTTGAATAAGGTGTTGTTGAGAGGTTTAACACAATTTGGCTGAAGTTTTCGCTCCTTTTTCGCGAAAATGCAGTTTGTAACCTCTTGGTAGGAAACAGCCCACCAAAACATGACGTATGGAGGATGATGTCCTCATTGAGCTTTGGTCACTACCTCGGAAATTTCTTTAGAGCTGTGTTCATACACACGATCATTTTGTTTGTTGCTTTGCTCCTCGATTGTAAATGTAAATTTTTTTTCATTGGTAAAGAGAATTTTTCTGTGTTTTACGACCGCGTATTGAAGTGTTTTGATCTTTTGACTCTCTTTTTAGTGCCTGATTTAAGGTATGTCCTATGTATCTCTGATAAGACTTAAGTCTTGTTTGGTAATCCGAGAAAGTGTCCCCGATGAGATTCTCATTTGTCTGGAATGGATTTTTTGCTTTATTATGGGATTTCGACAAGTTCTGGCCTTGACTGTATTAACGGTTTATGTACGAAATTCAAATTAATGTTTATTTAAATGTATATAAATAGCCAGTAATAGAATTTATATCTAGACTAGTATTCACTGTGCTACGTATGAAAACCTTTGCCAACGTCGTCAAATCACTGGAATCTTCAGCCGCAAGCCAGCTCTCAATAACTAGCTGTTTGAACTAGCGTTAGCGTAGAATGGTCTAAACAACTGTTTCGTTTATTCCCCTATGATTCATAATAACTGTAAAAAAAATTTAAAAAATTAATAAAAAGAAACTCTTAAGTAACGACCTGAGGTCTCAGATTTCAAAGCTCAACTAAAACATAAACTAATAAACATGAAACAACTTAAGGTGCCCACTGACGATACGTCCATTAATCCGAATGGAGTGGTCGTCGTCCAAAATCGTCCCATGAATGGTAAAAAAGTATTTCATTTGGATGGACGTCGGCCAGCTCTGGATTTCCAAACGGATTGAAATCCATGCGTCCACGCCAAATGGACGTCATCCGCGGCCATCCGTCAATGTCAGAAACGTGCGCCACGCCATATGGAAGCAGTCCGAATTGTCCGTGAATGGGCAAAACGGCGTCCATTTTTTGAGGTTATTGTTTCAGTTTATGTTTTGATGTCGATAGTGGTGTTGGTGTAATTTTTTTATTATGTCTTTGTCCGCGCGTGACTTTGTCTTAGAAGTTATAGAAAAATATAAAACATATCCATGTTTATGGCAAATAAAACATCCTGATTATCACAACAGAGAAAAGAAAAATGCAGCAATGAGTGCTTTGTTGAAATTGTTTAAAACAAAGGATCCAGAAGCCAACCTAGATACGGTTAAAAAAAAAGATTGCCACTTTAAGAAATTGTTTTAAAAAGGAATTAAATAAGGTCCAAATGGAAGTATTGTGAATGGTACCGTATCTGGATACATTTCCATTTGGAGTGCATCCAAAAGGAAGTCTACTAAATGGACGTATCGTCAGTGGGCACCTTTAAAAGCTGGGATCAGTGTTGTGCGAGGAAAGGGTATCTGTACGGCTTTTATGTGATATGTCAGGGGTCGCGGGCGGCAGCAGGTGGTGGGACGGCTAC
>NJDD01000504.1:279928-290291 GCA_002245505.1 Calephelis nemesis
CGAAGAAGCAGTGGCTGCGTTTCAAAACGCCGTCGAAGAGACCCCTAAGGCCGAGTGGGCAAGGTGCTTTTCTCAATGGTTCCATCGAATGCAACGATGTATTGATGTGAATGGACGCTATTTTGAAAAGTTATAATAAAACTAATGACTTGCTAGAATGCTTAGTTTTTGATTTTCTAAGAACTTTCAGTTTGACCCTCGTATAACCTGTTATAAATTGCGTCTCATTAACGTTAACTTTTCCATATCCTGTGATTTCAATAGGTCTGTGCTTCCTGTATTTTGTCTTCCTTTGAAATGGAAGCATGAAAAGGCCTGTGTTATTTACAAAAAGTAAATTTGTACCTTCCCCTGACTAGCTACTTCTTTAAAAAAAATATCTTCATGCCGAATTATTTTGGTTTGTACTAAGTATTAGTTATAATTCCAAAACATTTTGCAGTTTAATCTAACATGTATTCAACATTGATTGTACAAGTATGGTTATTTTTAATCAAATGTTTTAACTAAACGCAATTACTGTAACATTGCGGACGTATTGTTACTGTGGAATTAAGCACCAACAAAATGACTGGGTTTGGCTCGACTCGGCTTCGCAAAGGGCTTCTACAGACGCCATGTGAAGACTAGCAGGGTGTATAGTACATTAAATTATAGCTAGATAAATTAAGTATAGTACGTATGCTTTTACATTTCAGTAAACAAATATCACTGCTTTACCTAACCAAATTAAAACCTTTCTTTTTTTCAACCATATGAAAAAAAATAATTAACAGACTTTTTTTAAAACAAAATTTAGCATAATTTATGTTGTTGTTGTTGTTGTTGTTGCATAATGTATGTGAGTGACGGCATTATCGGTATTGCACGCGGGCGACCTAAACGGTTACTGGCGCCTGGCGGACCTAAGCGTGGTGGCGTACCTCTTGAAGAGTCTCTTGTCAAAACCAGTAGTAAAAATGTATCTTATGTCCTAAAATGACAATATAACTACGCGCAGTGCCTTGAACCAAAGACTACAGTACTCTACCTTCATCAAGCGTCCTAAGTTGCAATTTTTATTTGACATTTGCTTTTAAGTAAATCGGACCTACTCGCTCAAGATTCAAATTTGTTTTCGTTGTGTTCAGCGAGTCTTCACGTTAGTGTTATTGCTTATTGTTGGGGATATAGTTGCACAAAATGTGATAAAATTTACTGTAGGTAGGTAGGTTATTGACATCTCATTACCCACAAACGGAGATATCCGAATTTTCATCCCAATAGTCGTGCTTTTCGTGTCAAAGTGCATTAATTATAAAACCAGTCTTCGCAGTAACATGTACATGGTACTGAGAGATTCCGTTGTATAGGGGTGTGACGACTCTATCGCCCGTTAGTGGAATAATATAGTCATTTGAATTGACTAAGTAGGTATACTTAATTATTCCAGTGCGTTCCAATTCCCATTATAAGTCTGCAATCGTTCAGACCGGGCAGCATCCAATAGTCTTGATTAGTACTACCACTTCCGTTTTATGGTATGGGGTAGCCGGTAAATATAATTGCAAACAAGGATTTATGTTTCTAGCTTCACGTATAGGTTTGTGTTAGTATTTTTTTTTATCAAGAAGTCCGTCTGATGTTGATTTTACTATTATATAACATATATCACTAACTAGCTGTCCCGCAGAACTTCGTATCGTTCAGTTTGTGTGAGAAAAATTAAAATGTTGTTTTTTGCTAGTTTCCTTGCGGCTTTACCATTTTCTGTTCTTTTAAATTTTGCCTGGACTTCCAAAAATAATTAAAAACTAAGATTAGCCGGATTATGGTTCGTTGATTCTTAGTAAGAATCAGTTTGAGCAATTTATTTATTTAAGTTTATAACAGTATCAAGTAATTTGACCACGTAACGATGTATAAGTATCGAAAATGTATGATTTTGATTCCATTTAATAACAATTATGACCGTTGGTATCGAAGTAACTTTTTAATTGTTCGTAGACAGCACCCTTGGGCAATATAGATAAGTATAAAGTTAGTAGATAGAATTCGAAACGATGCGCCCGCGCAGGTAACTAACCACGGACAACACTAGCAGTAACACTTTCCAATTTGAATTTTTATGAGCCAGTGAAAATGTAAAGCTAATATCTGACGCTTGGAATTATATTATAATTGATTAAAAAAATTGGAAAGTTTATTACACGCCCGCAGTTTTATAATTGGTTAGTTTAGAATTTAGATGAAAATGTAGTAGGTGCGAGCCGATGATACTCCATGGATACATCGACCTTTACAATCTTTATATTAATACGTGATGCCAAAACTTTTGGACCCCTTTTTACGAAAATTACGCGGACGCAGGAGCATAAACTTTGGCACACTTATAGTTTATGTGTAGGAGAAGTGCAGAACGCTAATATTTTTCAATAATAATGCTTATAAAGTACATTAAATCAATAAATAAAACATTACCCACACTAACATGCATTTGACACACACAAACAAATATATTGATGATAACGTTAAAAGATCACAGATGGCGCCCTAAATAGTTTAGAAACAAAGTAGTTGGTCTTGAGAAATGAAGATGGCGTTCTTATCAACAAGATATAAAAATGTTTTATGGTCGAATTACGACCAATGGCCGACCACTAGTTAACATAAATACTTGTACCGGATCGGTCCTATTTTCATAACACTTGTGTGAAGTGGAGGTATAAAGTTTTGCCTTTAAAAAGTGCAGGTATTTGTTTTCCTACCAAGAAGCTGGTAAAAGGCCAGCATCAGTTCTTTACCACTAACAGCACAACTGTGATCCATGAGTAAGTCATAGAGTTTTGTCCCAAATCGCCCGATTTGGTACCACTTCTTGATTCCTACCGTCATAATGTCAGTGCTTTTCACTGACGTATTTCGGTCTTAAAGGAGTAGTTGGTAAACTTATTCTCCCAGGAAACTTAACATCTGACCCTCAGGTGGCAGCTTCATTACCACTACGGGATAATTACACAATTGCACTTCGATAATTAGGTTACAATTGACCACATAATATTTAATTTGGTTTGTAATGATTATAGATTTTATATTTACGTTACTTTATAAAATTATGATACCTATTAATGGCACAAATGGACTAGGGGACCCGCCCCGACTTCGCACGGTTATGAAATATACACGTAAACCTTCCTCTTCATCTTACTTACTTTTACTTAATTACTGTTATCTATCACAAAAACTGCGTCAAAATCCGTTACGTAGTTTTGAAGATTTAAGCATACAAAGGGACATAGAGGCAGAGGACGCGACTTTGTTTTATACTATGTAGTGATAAATCATGTAGGTACGCATTGCGGTTGCAATACCAATTGTTTTTTTTATATGATAAGACAGCGAATAAGCAAACGGTTCTCCTAATAGTTAGAGACAACCGGGGCATATTCACCATAAATGTTATAGGCGCGTCGCTAAATTGGGTCATTAGACCTAGGAAGGAAGGTAAAAGACTGCCTTCTAAATTACTTTCCTGCTATTTGAAGGACAGGATATGATATAGTATTGCATCCCAATGATCACTTACCTAACTCACAGATAAATCCGGTACCTGTACCTGTACCTCAGTCTGGAATCTCGTATTTATGCCAATTGGATTTAGACATTATGTAATTTGAGGTAGATAGTCTTGAACGCAGTACTAGCTAAATAATAACATTTGGGTAGTTATAAAACAGTTCAACGGATCCAATATTATTTTTATTATAATCTTAACTAAACGTTAATAATTTGCATTAAACGTTAATAAAATACGTATTGTGTTTAAGAGAAAAATGACATATCCGATTTTAATTTCCAATTTGCATGAAAGATTCAAGAATAGCCCTAGACAGTCGAGATAGATAGCACAATAGCATAGTCCATTAGTAGGTATATCTACTATTCCAGGGCTTCCCAAACTTATCTGTAATGTGACACCCCTTGGACGTGCTATTTGTAACGACGCCCCTTAATCCATTCAGTGTCAGAGGAGAGAAGGTGCTTACACAAAGACAAACAGTGAAAATTGAAGAAAAAAGGGAAAAAACAATGCTTATTCATCCATGCAAACTATTAGTAGCTGTTAATGTTAAGCGTTATGAAATCGGATGGGTCGGCTACTAAGTATTATATAATGTCAATGCTCCGAAATTTAGCTAGGAAGGTACCTAAGTCACACAATATAGACCGTATACGTTCATAATAAGTAGTGTCGTTGTCCGGAACTAAACTGACTGTCGTATGAGTTTCGTCCTATAGTGTCTTATTAACTATTTTTTATTATTTTTATGTAAATATTTGAAATACTTATTACAAATACCAAATACCTTGAAACTTCATAAATTTTTGGGAGTTTTACCTATTGTCATGTTTTTTTTTCCGTAACAAACAATTCCGATTCCAATTAATATCATATCAATATCATGTTATATTATAAATGCGGAAGTGTGTGTAGGTTTCGTGTTCATTCATTACTATAAGCTTAAAAAAATAAGTAGATCTAGAAGAAGATTTAGCAACTTGCCCGGCTATTGCTGCCGACATAGTAACAATTTTATGTTCCGGTCTGATGTGTAAACGTGTCCGGTAGACTTAAAAAATAAAAATAATATAATGTCTAGGTGGTAGAGTTTCGTAGCGACTCACCCGGATTGGTACCACCGCCTTACCTATTCCTGCCGCCATATCGTCATGACGTGTTCCGGTTCGGAGGGTAAGGTAGCCGGTAAACTTACTTTTGCTCGAGGCCTAACATCCTGACCTTAGGTTGGAAACGCACGATTACCATTTTTGGTGTCTCTAGGCGGCGTGAATTTCTTATCATCAGGAAATCCGCCTGCTTGTTTGCCTTCTTATCGCATAAAAAAAATATTATTTTTATCTCAAAACAACGAGTTCCACAATATGTTTAAATAACTCTTACATACGGACTGAGCTGCGGCTAACAGCTAGTTAAGTACATAATATGTAGTACATAATATGTACAAACTTACGACCGTCAGCTCTAGTTTATTTGAGACTAGCTGACTCAACAGACGTTTGCCTATCCTATGAATATTGTTTTTTTTTTACTTAAACCTTCTTTTTAAACAATGAACATGTAACACGACAAACAAAGATTTAGTAAAATAGTTCGTTCCACCCACGATTAGGAGAAATAGGAATTTATTTTTAGATGTAAAGATTTGTTTCAGTAATCAAGGCATCGTATAGAAAAAACAGTTTTTATTCGTCTTTGAAGCCAGATTTTAACTAGTTCCTTGCGGTTGACTGTTTCTGAATAATCCATAATTGAACCTTATGTAGGTACGGAACCCGTTACCGTAAGTAAGAACCGAACCACGTTGGCTTAACTACAAATGACGAAGATGCAGACCCTTTAAAATTTGTATCTTTATGCTCATATCCTCGAAGTATTAGGCAGAGGCACAATCAGGGCGCCAACGACTGATCAAAGGTACTAACTCCTTCAATGTGATAGGTGGCAAGCCTGTCGCCAACTGGGCACATATCCAATTCCGGGCAACGTCAATTTTATTAGAAAATTGAAAATATACATTTTCTCATTTTTTTGTTGTTCTAGTCCCAAAATAAGTTGTCTGCTACCAAATTGGCTAAAAAGACCAGAAATATAGGAGAACTAACTATATAGCCGTAAAATGATTGATGTAAAAATCACAGGAAATTGGATATAAATCTGGGCGAATTTTGTGATACCTAACTCCTACATACACTACCTAACTACTACATAGCCACGTTCACGGTTTTGATGGCAAAGTGACGTCTCCATGCATCGCTAGAAAAATAATCTAGTTTTTTATGACTTTGGAAGGCAAACAAGCAGACGAATTTCCTGACGGTAAGAAATTTACACCTCCTAGAGACACCAAAGGTGGTAATGGTGCGTTGCCAACCCTTAGATCGGTATGTTTGATCTCGAGCAAAAGTGAGTTTACCGGTTACTTTGCCCTCCGAACCGGAACATGTCAACGGCAAGCACTGACATAATGGCGACAGCCGACAGGAAAGGACAGGTAAGGCGGTGGTACCAATTCGGGCGAGTTGCTGCGAAAGTCTACCTAGTAATATAACCTAGTACCTAGTATTTAGATACTGCATTATTCTACTATTGGAGTAAGATTAGATGGTAGAGCCTTGTAATAGCTCGTGCTGTATAGACCTTATCCTGTTGCCAGTACGTCAGTGTTTTTCATTGTCATCTTACAATTTGTTGGACAGGTACTGATAAACTTACCAAAGCTCATATGAAGGAATTGATCTACTAGATATTTTGATGCTGACGTGCGGATTTGTATTTCTTTCTACTAGGAAGCCCGGAACGAAAGTGTAAGAGACTAGTAAGTGACCTAGTAGTTATTAGACTAGAAACTGTTGGTATGTCAAAGCAGAGGGTGGTCGACTGAACCACTTACTACAAGTCGGAGCTCATTCATTCATCTGCATATTTGTAGTGAGGCCTCATATAACGCTACGGCCGAACTCACTCACTTGCTAATTTTGCCGTTAAACACCACACATTTTCATATAGATTATACAATACGCAGACGCGCTACTGTAGTCGTTTTTACCTCTTAACATCTTGAGTTCTCTCCAAACTATGTACTTATAATATGTAAATACTTAGACATAGATTTTTATGGCATTAAATTGCAAGTTGCTGGATTTCCAGATACCCACCAAAGATGGCACCGGAATGTTACCAACCTGAGGCGGACTTGTTAGTTTGTTACTTATAGAAGATAATACGAAAAGTAAGTTTATGAGGTAATTTGAAAAGAACATAGTGTTATAAGCAAGAAGAATATAAACTAACATTACTTACCTACTTATATTAACTTATTTAAGCAATTTTTAATTTATATCATATATTAAAAGGGTTAGAAAATATATTTTTTTCTGTCACGTAAATTTAATGTTCAATTTAAAAAAAATAGTAAACATAAACAAGCTGTTCCCACGTACCCACGTGCACTTTACTATCGCATATTTTAATTCGTTTTTTAAATTATTTACTATTATTAAGTATATTAGTGAGTTTTGGCGCACATCATCAGAAAAGATGGTCGAAGTATTTTCATAATGATTGAATTTCGTGTTTATATTTAGTGAAATTAGTCAATTTTGGTGGCATTTTGTACAATTTTGTTCAGTGAAAGTGCACAAATGAAATAGTCATGGATAAATCAGTGTATCGAGTATTTCCTCGTTGCCGCCAAATCTCACAAATTTTATGCAAATTTGATGCAAATTTCTACTTGAATAATGGCAAAATACTAACGTGAATGCCAAAACTTTAAGAAAGAAGAAGTATTATAAGTATTTGTTATATTTATCGAAATTTCGTTGAGTACTATGTTTTCTCAGCGACTTCGGTTTTTACATCGAAACCTGGACCAACTTTTTTTTTTCTTTTTCGTTGTCATATTAGTTTAGACATTGGACGTAGCTCACACCTTAGCCCTATATGTTTCAGAAGTACATAAACTTTGTACATTTTTCTCGTGATGCGAACGTAGGTATATACTAATAAAAAACGTTCGTATCTCACGGAAACCGGTTCTTAATTTCACCGCCTATCAATCTATGGCCGCTACGTGTATAGCCTTTCTTTCCAGGCTCTTTCACCAGTCAACGCGCGCGCAACACGGCGACCGGACGTCGCGCCATGCGACAGAACTGACAGTGACCAGTGACAGTTACAGTGCACCATGACAGTGACCGTCGTAGCCCTCCTCTTGGCGCTACTGCCCGCCATCCACTGCCAGGACGAGTCCTTTGCCAGCTCTTTCCTCTCAGGTCAGCTATATAGGTCACATATTTAACAAGGTTATATGCTAATACATCAGCCAATTTCGGTCGGATTCACCGCTACTCTAAACTAAACCGTAAGAAAGTCGAATAACGGAGGAGTCCAGTAGAGACACTAGGAAAGTGGCGAGCACGTAGAGCTACTATTGGTTCCGGTGGACGAACCGTTATTTTCTGTAATATATTCATCTATCCAATTTTTAATTATTGTTACCAGAAAATCTTTCTACACATTTGAGTATCTTTTGACTTTAAAGCAGAATGTAATTATAGTTTATTTTGTCCAATGAGTATTGGTAACAAAAGAAACATGTTTTATGAATTAAGTTTTAGAAATTTGAACCACAGAAAGATAATATGTTGAATGAGACATTAGGTTTATTAATATTTAACTTTTGATCCTTAAGACTTTTACTAATTTTGGACATTTAAATAAATCTGATACTAGATCAAACCAATAATTCCTGTACGGATATGTCACGGATTACATAAATATATGATAATTAACGGACTATATAAATATAACATCTCAAAATAGGTACAACCAGTCTTCTTCCACCACCAACCATATCCTTTCCTAGAACTAGATCTCTCGGTATGGCTAATCATCGGAGGGGCGCGCAATTTTTATGCTTCGTTTCCTACAAATTATGTAAAAACCGTCCCTACATTATCATTCTCCCCTTGGGGCTAGATGGCACAAAACGAAGCCGTTGTAAATTTTCACAGGCTGCGATCGGTCAACGCTGATAAGAGATTAAAAGACAAAATCAGATAGATTTCTTAATGGTAAGAAGTGCGCTTCGTTTGCGGACTACAGAGATGGTGATGACAACGTGAGCCAGCCTAAATACTTGCGTGAATGCAACTACCATCCAAACTGGAACACGACAATGACGAGCTTGCGCAAACAAAAAGTTTGATACACCAAGTTGGATATGTATCAAAACGATTAGTTCGTGGATACTGTCGAACGACTGAAGTCCAATAGTTTATGATATCTAAAATCAGAGTATATCAAAAGCCTCAATTCTTCAAATCCAAAAAATAAAAAAAACTTATCTAACCTAGAACTATTCTAAGTCTTAGATAGTTTAGTTTTACGATCACTAAATACATTTAAAGTAGAACACACGTTTAGCTGTTTGTGTATTCATTAAATTAATTAACAATTAGATTAACAATTAGAAAAAGTGTTTCTGACAAACTATGTTAACTACATTGAAATGTATCCCGAAAAAGTAGTTCAATTTTAATAAAATCATACTTAAGTGTAATGTGTAACTGTGGTAATTAATGCAGAAAATAATGTGTTTCTATGAATATTTCCTCTAAAATAGTATCAGCTTGAAGATAATAAATTAATTGCAATTCCAAGGCCGCAATCATTTCCAGCAGTTTGTTAAATAGGTTTTTGTTATAGCGAAAGTCTATTAAAAGTGTAAACTTATAATTAAGAGATGTATCTGTATGTAAAAAGGTTAAACGAAAGATGGAAGAAAAACCCATTTTTTTGTCTTTACACTTTTTTAAGCTTTTTTAGTTAAAAAATCAAAATACTGAAAAAAAGATGAATTTTGTGATGAAAAAAAAGTATCTTCACGCCCATATCCCGGAAGAGGTAGGCAGAGGCACAACCAGGGCACCCACGACTAGCCGAAGACACTAAGTCCCACAATGTGATAGGTGGCAACCCTATCGCCAACCGGGCACATTTCCAATGCCGACCAACATTTTTTTTATTAGAAAATTGGAAAAATCCAATTTTCTTTTTGTTGGCCGACCCGGGATTTGAACCCGGGACTTCAAGATGTCAAGTCCGATACCGGACCGCTAGACCACAGAGGTGATTTTGTGATGATTAGAAATAAATTTCGTTTAATGATCACAAATATGTAAATAATGACGATAAATGACGATCTTTATATTATTCCGAAGAAAATACATGAACGTAACAGTTCATAACTTGACGACTATATATTTTATGCTCACACTTGCTGACCTCATCGACTAACAGCACACAACAGTTTGTACGGGAAAATTGAAGTAATTAGAAAAAGGTATCTTTACGCCCATATCCCCGTAGTGGTAGGAAAAGGCACAACCAGGGCACCCACGACTAGCCGATTACACTAAGTCCCACAATGTGTTAGGTGGCAAGCCTATCGCTATCCGGGCACATATCCAATCCCGAGCAACATTTTTTTATTAGAAAATTGAACAAACCAAATTTTCTTTTTGATACCCCACCCGGGATTCGAACCCAGGTCCTCACGCAGTCAAGTCTAACACCTGAACCGCTAGACCACAGAGGCGATAAGTAATTAGAATTATGTAAAAATAATAATAATTGATTTCCCACACAAAATTGTATCCCTTAACCCCTGTTGGTCCGGGCTCCTTTGCAACATAGACCATCTGCATTCCTGTCAGACACACAGACGCTAGACCACAGAGGCGACAAACCGTATAAAGTTATGGCCCGGATACATATAACGTACAGTCTGGAAGATAG